>JAVJIF010010875.1:0-71082 GCA_038442645.1 Agave tequilana | reverse complement strand
CCCTGGACATTCTTGGTTTCAGAGAGTATCTTTAGGGAATAACAGCCTCCATAGAGATTCCCAAAGAGCCGACCCAACTCTATACTCACATAGGTGATGGACCTATGAAGAGTAGTCTACTCTACTCCACTTGTATAGTAACAAGATATAGGCATCATTAAAAGCGTTAAGCTTATCCTTAATCCACTTGTAGAAAAGCACTATGTGCACCTTAGGAAGGATTGGAGTCAAGCTCCCAAGTGCTTATTGCTGAGTCAATCATAACTAGTTTTTCCTCTTGAACTTAGTCCGTGGGATCTCCAGTCGCTAAGTGAGGTTTCCATTAAGCTGACTCGGAAGGTTAGGCTTTTAGACCCATTCCCCTCGATGCGCAGTTTATACGCTCTCCACTTAACCTTTAGTAAGCGGATCCGCTAAATTATCCTTTGACGATACAAAGTCAATAGAGATAATTCCATTTGAGAGCAACTGCTTCACGGTATTATGTCTACGACGAATATGTCTAGACTTACCGTTGTATATCACATTTTGTGCCCTAGATATAGCTGCTTGATTGTCGCAGTGTATACATATAGCGGGCACTGGCTTTTGCCACAACGGTATATCTTCTAAGAATTGTCGAAGCCATTCTGCTCTTCTCCAGCCTTATCTAAGGCTATGAATTCCGATTCCATAGTGGAACGGGCAATACATGTTTGCTTAGAAGATTTCCAGATACCGCTGCTCCTGCTAGAGTAAAATACGTATCCGCTAGTTGATTTTGATTCCTCAGAATCTGCAATCCAATTAGCATCACTGTATCCTTCCAGTACAGGAGGATACTTTCCATATCTCAAGGCATATTCCTTGGTATGTGATACGTAACCAATACTCTTAGTAGAGCGGTCCAATGTAGATTACTAGGATTACTAGTATATCTACTCAACTTGCTTACAGTGTAAGCAATATCGGTCTAGTGCAATTCATTAAATACATTAGACTTCCGATAATCTGAGAATACTCCAACTGGCGTATTCCAGTTCCTGTATTCTTATGAAGGTGGACGTGTGGGAGAAAAGGATTTGTATTCTCTTTTATCCATGGTCCTTGAATCTTTCTATCATCTTATCCACGTAGTGAGATTGAGATAGACTGATTCCATCTGGTGTTCTAGTAATTTTAATTCCTAAAATTACATCAGCAACCCCTAGATCCTTCATATCAAAACTGTTGGATAACATTCGTTTAGTGGACTTAATAATCTCAATATTAGTCCCAAGTATCAACATGTCGTCTACATAAAGACAAACAATGATACATGCGTTTCCAACTGTTTTCGTGTAAACACACTTATCGCATTCATTGATAGTGAATCCATCTTTGATCATGACACTATCAAATTTCTCATGCCATTGTTTTGGAGCCTGCTTTAAACCATATAAGGATTTTACCAATTTACACACCTTGTGTTCTTGGCCCTTGACTTTAAATCCTTCTGGTTGCTCCATATATATTTCTTCATTTAATTCACCATTTAAGAATGCAGTCTTGATATCCATTTGATGGATATCTAAGTTGTGCAATACTGCAATCGCAATCAACATCCGAATGGACGTTATTCTTGTTACTGGTGAATAAGTATCGAAGTAGTCAAGTCCTTCTTTTTGTCGATAACCCTTGGCTACTAATCTAGCCTTGTACTTATCGATAGATCCATCGGGTTTAATTTTTCGTTTGAAAATCCACTTACACCCAATTGGTTTACTTCCAGGAGGCAAGTTTACCAATTCCCAAGTATGATTACTTAGTATGGATTCTATTTCGCTATTTATAGCTTCTTTCCACATTTGTGCTTCTGGGTTTGACATAGCCTCTTTAAATGTTTGAGGCTCGCTCTCAATAGCGTATGCTATGAAATCTGGACCAAAAGATTTTGAGATTCTAGATCTCTGACTTCTTCTTGGTTCAATTTGCGCATTACAATTGGTTCCTCGGGGCTTTCGTCCCTGAACGCCATCTCGTGTGTTCTTTTCCCAGAAGTCTTATCTGCTTCCCGTTTGTACGAAAGATGTTTTCAAAGAACACAGCATCTCGAGATTCGATAATCATGTTTACATGAATATCTGGTATTTCTGATTTATGAACCAGAAATCTATAGGCACTACTATTCAAGGCATAGCCTATGAATATGCAGTCCATAGTTTTTGCTCCCAACTTAGTTTTTTAGGTAATGGTGCTAGCACCTTTGCAAGGCACCCCACATTTTGAGGTAATGGTAGGAAGGTGTCCTTCCATGCCATAACTCGAATGGTATAAGACCAAGTTTCTTGTGGGGTACTCTATTTAGAATATAATTTGCAGTTAATAGAGCTTCCCCCCACAAGTTCTGCGGAGCTCCAGAACTTACGAGCATGGAATTAACCATCTCTTTCAAAGTTCTGTTCTTCCGTTCAGCAATTCCATTTTGCTGAGGAGTATATGGTGCTGTAGTTTGATGTATTATACCAAAACTAGCACATAACTCACTAAAATCATTTGATTCATATTCTCCGCCTCTATCGGATTTTAGAATCTTGATTTTCTTGTTGAGTTGATTCTCAACTTCGGCTTTATATGTTGTAAACATATTTATTGCCTCATCCTTACTGTTTAAAAGATACACATACAGTATCTTGTACAGTCATCATAAAAGTAATAAATACTTTTTACCGCCTCTAGTTGGCATAAACTTCAAGTCACATAGATCGCTATGAATTAACCCTAAAGGTTCTGTATTTCGATCTATTGAGTGAAATGAATTTTAGCCAACTTGGCCTCAACACAAACCTCACACTTGCGAATTTCTTCCAAGTTGAGTTTAGGAATATATCTCAGATTAGACAAGTTCTTTAAAGACTTATAATTTACATGCCCTAATCTAGCATGCCACAAAATAGGAGACTCAAGCAAATAAACAGAAGAATATTCTTTATTTATAAGCTTCGGGTACAAATACACGGACTTTTTGTCTACCACTGCAACATTGTCTTTAAAAGACAATCAACAAGATTCTTGTTTTGTTTGAGACGGCTGCGACATTCATTTGCCTTATGCCCCTCTTTGTTGCAGATGTAGCAAGTTCCCTTGAAGCGCATGTTCTTGCCTTCTTGGACCTTGCCTTTGTACCCCTGGGAAGTCTTCTTCCGCTTAAGCCTTTGGAAGTAGACGCTTTCTCCTTTGAGTCTTCGATCACATTGGCTTTTGCTTCGTAGGAGTTCTTACTGCTCCTTTTCTCGGACTTTCTGTTGTCCTCCTCAATACGAAGCCTCACAATGAGATCCTCCAACTTCAACTCCTTTCGCTTGTGCTTAAGGTAGTTCTTGAAATCTCTCCACGCAGGTGGGAGTTTCTCCACGATAGTAGCAACCTGAAAATTTTCAGGTAGGATCATACCTTCGGCTTCTATCTCATGCAATATAAGTTGGAACTCTTGCACCTGACTGATTACAGTCTTGCTGTCCATCATTTTGTACTCCAGAAATCGTCCAACGACGAACTTCTTGGTACCAGCATCCTCAGTCTTGTACTTCTTGTCAAGATTGATCCATAACTTCTTTGCCGTTGTGATAGGACTGTAGACATTGTAAATAGAGTCATCCAGTCCATTTAAAACATAATTTCGGCAAAGGAAGTCACATTGAGTCCATGCATCAGTTGCAGGCTCTGGTGGATCTTCTTCCAGGAATCTGGCCAGATGAAGAGTGGTCAAGTAGAAGAGCATCTTCTGTTGCCACCTCTTGAATTCTGTGCCATCAAATTTCCTGGCTTCTCGGCTTCGGGTTAGGAAGTGGAGTAGGCATCAATGCTTGTAGCATGTTTGGTGCCTTACTTGAGCTATCTTGATTAGTCTCAGACTTCTTCTGTAAGTTCAAGCAGAACAGAAGTAAGAAACTATAATTGTCTTAAGATTGTTGGTATTCTGCTTAAAAGAATCAATCTGACAACTAATCAAGATCATTGAGATATCAACAATCTAATTGGCCAGGTCGGCAAATATCAGGTGGGAGGTTTCCGTTCAATAGAACGTTCCTTAATTTAAGAACCACCTTTCAATTTCCTTCCTTGGTTTAAGCACCAATTAGACTGAATCCAAGTCAGTCTCGATATACTGTAAAGTATATCCCCTGTATAAAGGACTTAATCCACTTATACAGTAACACTTAGACTAAATCTAAGTCAATCTCGATATACTGTAAAGTATATCCCTGTATAAAGGACTTAGTCCCCTTATACAGTATTTGAAGTGAGGTACGCTTACAGCGAATCTCCTTAAGACAATTACGTCCCCCCCACCGGTGCTAACGGGATAATGGACGCTGGTCTCCCAAGATACAACACTTCTTCACGGTATTGGATAGCACTACCAAATTACCGTACGGTCGAACCGTAGTCAACCAGTACCTACACAGGATTAGCAAAACAGCGGTATAACGACAAATTTCAAATGAATATTTGTCTTACTCTTTTGGAGGAACACCCACTGTTGAGGACGTAGGAAGGTTGAAGAATTTTGACAGAATCTCCTTTAGGAAGTCGCTTTGAATTCCCACTTCACTTGGAAGTCGCGGATTCCCACTTCGTTGGAAGTCGCTCTGGAAGTCGTGGATTCCCACTTCGCTGGAGCCCAGTTCAGAACCGAAGTCAGAACTTTTAGAGAGAGAGAATCTCAGATTTGGTGTTTTTAAAATGAGAACTTGGAATGCTTTATATAGCATTCCAAAAGGGGCCTTCAGGTCTGAACCCAACCAAAGGCTGCACCTTTGGTCTGCCAACTGGTTCGCACCCTTTGGCCTGCCAACTGGTTCGCAACCTTTGGCCTGCCAACTGGTTCGCAACCTTTGGCAGGTTGCAACCTTTGGTCTGCCAACTGGTTCGCACCCGTTGGCTGTCCAACTGGTTCGCGACCGTTGGCGGATCGGTTCAGATCCTGACAGCGGAGCGGGCAGTCCAACAGGTTCGCAACCTGTTGGTGGATCGGGTCCGGTCTGGTTTGGAAGTGGATCTGGTTCGGATCATACCTTTAGACCCAATTCAAAAAGAACCAGGCCAGGTAGGGAACCCGAACTCACTCAGACCCAAACCCGGACCCGGACCCGAGCCCGGCACCGGCGCCGGCGCCGGCGCCGGCCGGCCGCCGCCAGCGGCGGCGCGCGCGCGCACATACGTGCATAGTTCCCTCCTTTTCGCGCGCGAAAACTCCAAGTACCCAAAGGCACGCCCTTTGTTCTTAATTTTCTCTATATATACACCACAAACTTCCATCCCACGGCCAATGTGGGACTAAATGCTTTAAGCTACCTTTAGTCCCGTTTTGGCTTGAATTAGGCAATCTTTGGACTTGAATATCTCATTCATTCGAAGTCGGAATTGAACATGTGAATATACCACGTTCATCACAAATGGAAGGAGAACACACTCCAACCATCATCCGGTTGATTCCATCAACGGATCTTGCCATAATTCAACTTGAAGATTCACCTTTATATTCTTCAATTCCAACAATCCCCCACAATGAATGAGAGATTCAAGGAATGACACACAAAGAGACTGACTCTATTGTGAAAGGTACTTGAGAAAAGAAACTGCATAAGGATAGGTGAACTAGGTCTTGAATCTTCCATAGCGAAAGCTTTATCGGACTTACTGGCTAATCAGTGAACTAGGTCTTGAACTGTTAGCCGTTAGTGTAAGCCAAGTCAACAAGCTTCACACAGTGACTTTCCAAATCAACTTTGGTTCTCTGTTGTGTCCGTTTTGGCCCTGGACATTCTTGGTTTCAGAGAGTATCTTTAGGGAATAACAGCCTCCATAGAGATTCCCAAAGAGCCGACCCAACTCTATACTCACATAGGTGATGGACCTATGAAGAGTAGTCTACTCTACTCCACTTGTATAGTAACAAGATATAGGCATCATTAAAAGCGTTAAGCTTATCCTTCCTCAACGGATCTTGCCATAATTCAACTCGAAGATTCACCTTTATATTCTTCAATTCCAACAGAAATATGAGAGAACAAGAAGTATTAAAAGAAAACAAACAAAAAAGAAAACGTTGTATTATTTCTTATTATAGTTGATCAGTCGAAAAGAAACATTGACAAACCGATAAATAATACTACACCAATAAGAGAATGGTAAAATATATGAAACTCTATCATTTATATCTCAATCTTAAATTCATTTTTTGATTAAAAAACATGATAAGTAGTCATACTGACGGAGTCAATTAAGCAATAAAATTTCCCTACACGACAAGAAATGTGATATCATTAGGATAACTGATCAGTTGGAAAGTCACATCAGTTCTTGTCTAATCTCAAAAAAAAAAAAAAAAATAAAAAAAAAAAATCTTAGAGCATCTCCAACCTTGTAAAGCATCCCTAAGAGTTTTTCTAGAGATCCTTTATTTAAGAGAGTGAAGGTGGTTAAGGGATCGTTAAGAGATCATTGGTCTCTGATGAGGAACTCTCTTAAATGCTCTCTCCGCCTTTTGTTTTAATACTTTATATTTGAATGAGATTTTCATTTATTTAATAAATTTGTAATAAGTAAATTTAATTAAATTTTTATGTATGATTAATTATTAAATATTAAATTCGTATTAATTAATTATTAAATTTTAATAATTAAAATTCATGTGTTAAACCATTATTAATAATATATTAAATATTAATTAAATTAATTTATATATTACTTATATATTAATTAAATTTACTAAAATCTATTAAGAAAAAATAAAAGGTTAAAATGGTAGGGTCCACATGTTAAAGAGGCTGCTAAGGGATATTTTAACCTCTTCAACTTAAGGGACATTTGTAGGGATTTGAGTTGGGAGAGGGGAGAACTTCTGCCTCTCAGAACACAAACCCCTCTCCCAATGTCCCTTAATTTGTTGAAGGGGGTCGAATTTTCTGACCCATGAAGATGGTCCTACACGACTTAAAACATTTCATATCAGTACTTACTATTATTCCATAGTTTGAAAATTGCATCATAAAATCAACTAATCAATAAATATGGGATAATTTCAAGCAAATATCTCAAAATTTTCACGCTCTTTCAAAAAAAAAAATGCCCTGTACAATTTTGTTGGCCCAAAGGCCTTCCACCCTAGTTTTGATGATGATTAACTCATGTAGTTATGTTTACTAATAATCTTGTGTTGTTTAAGTTTCAGATCATTAACCAAGATATTAGTTGGTGATTAGCTTCAACAAGGTGTTTAGAAGCTTTTCATGATGATTCCAGGGCCAAAGCGTCAAGATCACACATTGCCTAGCCCATGGATGGAGTTTTGGAGCAGTCAACTTGAAGATGAAGATCGTCAAGAAGACTTAGGTATCCATAGTTTAGTGTGTTTTAGATCCATTTGTAAAGTTTAGTATAGATATGCTCAAGTGCACTACACACACGTTTCATGTTTTAGATTTGGTTTTCATGAATAGTAGATCAAAATAAGTTTACTTTATTTCTATGTATATTAGATATATTCTAGATATACATACATGGTTTAACTTGCTAGACAAACTTATTTTGATATCCCTATTCATGTGTTGAAAAATCAAGTTTGATAAAAATACAAGTTTTGTTTTTGATAAAATTTGCAAGACTCAAAATGAATTGATATGATTGATATATGTCTTGAAATTTTTATCACAAGTTTGTGTTTCTATATAAAATAATAAAACTATTTTTGGTGATTTTTAGAAGTATTAAAAGATTTTTAGAAAAATATTTACACTATTTTCTGACCCAGATTTCTGTTCCAAGCTTCAATCAGTCGACTAGTCAATTGACCTAGTCGACTTAGGTGAAGTCGGTCGACCGGGCCGGTCGACCGACGTGCACAAATCTGTGCACGTTTGGAGGCACTGGGACGGTCGACCGCTCGGGTCGACCGGGGCACTTACAGTGCTCTCTGTTTGTTTCGGTCGACCGGGCCGGTCGACCGCAGTTGCCCAACGGTCATATTTCTGACCGTTGGCGGTCGACCGGGCCGGTCGACCGTTGCCTGTCAGAGCTGCCAGCTCAGCTCTAACGGCTAGTTTTGTATTGGGGCTATATATACCCCATCTCTTCATAGTTTTTAGAGAAGTTTTCAAGGGCAAAAATTCCAGACCTTCTTAAGTGTTTTTAAAGAGTTAAAAGTATTTGGGGCTTTAATCTTTCAATCTTTATTGTTTTAGGTTTTTAGAAAAATCAAAGAAAAGAGGATTTTGGGAGATTTGTCTTGGTTTTCATTCTATATCTTTTGCAAGAATTTTCCCAAGTGTTTTTTCTTTGTTGCTTGTTTTCCAAACACCTAGTTTTCCACACTTGAGCTATCATACTATCCTAATCTATTAGGATCTTTGTTTTGTGGAAAAGAGAGAAAAGAGAAGGTTTGAGGTTAAGCCTCTAAGTTGTAAACCCTCCTTTCTTTTGTTGTATCCCTCTTGGTAGAGGTTGATCGGAGTGGTATTGTGTTTGGATCCCTCTTCGGTAGAGGTGATTGTGTTTGTATTGGCTACGGGCCTTATCCCTCTTCGGTAGTAGAGGGGATTGTGGTTGTATTGCCTCGGTGGCATTGAGAGAGGAGTTCGGTACTCCTATAGTGGATTGAAAATCCTACACGGTGGTGTAGGCGGGGATGTAGAGTTAGGGGCTCGAACCTCGAAACATATTCGTGTGTTTGCGTTTGATCTAATATCTCTCAACTCTCTCTCTCTCTCATTTATTTGTGCAAAGCATCATACTTGCTTGTGTTGAGCATAATTCATATTATCATATCATATCTATTTACTTGTGTTGTGCCTTGCATAATTCACATTGCTATATCTTGTATATGCTTGGTTATTTGTGTGTGCCTCACTTGTACCTAATCAACAAGAGCTTCATATAGCACCTCAACCCATTCAAGGGGAATCAAGAGGAGTTAGTCCAGAGCCCTTCACGGGGAATTCGGCTACACTTGTTGATTGTACTAAGTGTGTTTGCAAAATTTGCATTAGCTTCCGCATTTAGCGCACTTAGTTTTACATTTAGTTTTAGATTAGCACTAACACCTATTCACCCCCCTCTAGGTGTTCTTTCAAATTTTAATTTCACTAAAATACCTTTAATTTCTTTTTTGTGTTGAGACCCAAACTTCAATAACAGAAAAATGCAATAACCATAATGCTCTCTCCTTCAACCTCATCAAAGTCATTTCTCTGCAAAAATCCCCTAAACTCCTCTCCTTCAACCTCATTAATCCTATTTCCCTCCAAAATCACATCCCTGCTCTCCTCCCTCAAAACTTAGTCTTGCACCCACTAAGTCCTCCTCCTTCGCGCTGTAACAATCAAATTTTATTTTACCAAAATTTCTCCTCATCTTAATTATTAAGGAATTGTTGTTGAAGGCATTATCTAAAGTAGTTACCCTCCATATTTTAATAGCAACAATTTAAGCTTAATTAGGTGATCCACTCCCTTTAAAAATTTTTATTAATTATTAGATTGTGGTGACTAAGAATATATGGCATGAAGGCTTATGTACATGTGTATTGGGCCAATTAGTGAATTAACAAGGGTTAGAGATATGGCATGGATTGCAACCTAACCTTTCATTTTCCCTTAACCAACCAAGTTTTACCCTAAGAATTTAATTAGGGGTAGGTATGCATTCTTGGGGGGGGGGATCAAGGGCTAGGATCTCATTGAGGTTTGTGTGTCCAAGTGGCATCATGAGAGAGAGCCTCCCCCACCTTGTAACTTGCACAAAAATTATAGGTTGACTACCCAAAACTACCCTCATCTTCATCCTCTCAATTCTGAAAATTTTCCTCTCCAAAGTTGAGAACTTTGAGCCCTAATCCACCTTTTTATCTCCTCTCAAAAAAAATTCTGAGAAAAATTAGGACACCCTCTCTAGCCCAAATCTTAACTCCTCTAAACCCTAGATCAAGGCTACACTAGAGGGGAGGAAGTGACCCGCTCGCGCAGCAAGCACAGCCGCAGCAGCACGCACAGTGCTGCTGGCTGGCCGCGGAACCGCGGCGGGAAAGGGAGAGCCGCGACAGTCTTGGAGGGGGTAGGCCAAAGCTTGAAGGGTGAAGCTTTTTGGTGAATTGGGGAAGATCTAGCACTTCCATACTCGGATTTCTCGAGGCCTAACCACTATTTTCAGATCTGAAAACCAAAGTGAGTAAACCTAAATTATTGGGCTTATTTTTTTAATCAAATTTTAGAAAAGTAGAAATTTTTAATTATGTATAGGTGACCCACAAGTGTGTCATTCGCTGTTCTTGTGATTATCCTTAGGCTAAATGAAATCTAATGGGTATTACATAGTTGTTGTGTCTCTATATTATATTGTGATGAATGCATGTGTGAAATACATGTTCTAGCTTACTAATCATGCCTAAATGGGATGATTTAGTATAAAAATTCGCTGTTTTGTGATTATCCTCAAGCTAAATGTAATCTAATGGGTATTACATAGTTGTCGTGTCTCTATATTATATGTGATGAATGCATGTGTGAAATACATGTTCTAGCTTACTAATCATGCCTAAGTGAGCCAATTTAGCAATTTAATTTGCTGTTTTTCTTTACTAATATCATGATAGCCAATTTGATACGTATATGGCATAACCTTGACCTTTCATAAATAGAAATGGTATGATGCTTGTGTGAAGTGTATGATTCGTACCAATATCACTCCATAAATGACGATCTATTGACTTTAAATCTTACATTATGTCTATTCAAGTGTAAGGGGAAGGCCCCTCCTTATAATATGGTGTTATGTTAAGTATTAGCAAGTATATGGGGACAATGCATATATTCATGCGGGGTTGAATGTGGCATGTTATGACCTTACCATGATATTGGGAAACCCCCAAGTACACGTTTTCTTCCTTTTTGTTACGCATCAATTTTGGGTATGACGTGTATGTTAGTTTAAATTGCTTGCTATGAATATTATAACTTAACCTTGCATGCTTGCATTTATGCATAAAGGAGGAAGGGGCCGGGCGGGAGCCGGTAGGAGGGGGGAAGACGGGGACTTGACATATAATTATGAATATATATAAAAGGAGGAAGGGGCCGAGCGGGAGCCGGTAGGAGGGGGGAAGACGGGGAATTTATATGTTTTATATATACGAATTATAAAAAGGAGGAAGGGGCCGGGCGGGAGCCGGTAGGAGGTGGAAGACGGGGAATTTGCATTTGAATTGAAGGGCATGTAAAAGCAAACTGTCAAGTTTATCCCATATTGGTAATATGTGTATTAACCTAGAATGTCACACTATGTATATAACGAGCCGAGTTGATGTGGAAGGACTAATACACGGAAATCTATGTGCATATTCATGTAAGTCATTCACCTTGTGTCATGACATAGCGGAATGTAATTCTTGATAGTGAGGACATGTAGACCATAAATGTATGGGGCCTAGAACAAGTAAATTAGGTTGGAGAATTTTTTATCTCATGGGCTTAGTTGTAAACTACCCCTTTTAGAATGCTTGTCTTATGAATTTATTGTATCGATACCCTATGGCATGGTTTACTCATTGAGCTGTCGAGCTCATTTTATTTTCTTTCCATCTTTTCAGGTTTGGATAAGGGTAAAGGACCACTCTAACCGGAAGAATTTGTTGGCCCAATGGCCTTCCACTCTAGTTTTGATGATGATCAACACTCATGTAGTTATGTTTACTAATATTCTTGTGTTTCTAAGTTTCAGATCATTAACAGGATATTAGTTGGTGATTAGCTTCAACAAGGAGTTTAGAAGCTATTCATGGTGATTCCGGTGCCAAAGCTTAAAGATCATACATTTGCACTTGGAGAATCACGGAGTTTGGACCGAGTCTACTTGAAGATGGAAGATCGACAAGAAGACTTAGGTATCTAGTTTAGAGTTTGTGTTAGATCCATTTTTGTAAAGCTTAGTTTAGTTGATATGCTCAAGTGCACAAAACACACACGTTTTATGATTTGATATTTGGTTTTTATGAATAGTTGATCAAAACAAGTTTACATATGTTATATGTATAGTAGATGTTTTCTATTTATACATACATGCTTTAACTTGGTAAACAAACTTATTTTGATATCCCTATTCATGTTCTTGAAAAATCAAGTTTTGAGAAAAATACAAGTGTTGATTCTTGATTTTTTGAAAAGAAACAAAAGTAAATTTCATATGCTTGATATTTGAGTAGAAATGTTTTATCACATGATTAATATCAATGCAATATGTAAAAAAAGTTTTATGGAAATTTTGTAAAAGATAAAAATATTTTTAAAACAAGTTTTTATCAGTTTTTCTGTTCCAGGCTTCAACCAAGTCGACTTGGTCTCTGACCAGTCGACTAGGTCAGAAGTCGGTCGACCGACGTGCACAAACCTGTGCACGTTTCTGGCACAGTGGACGGTCGACCGTACTGGTCGACCGGAGCAGTATATCTGCTCTCTGGTTTTCTGGGTCGACCGGACCGGTCGACCGCAGAAGAGAGCTTTGCTCTCTGTTTTGTTTCGGTCGACCGGGCCGGTCGACCGCTGTTGCCCAACGGTCATATTTCTGACCGTTGGCGGTCGACCGGACCGGTCGACCGGCAGTCTGTCAGACTGCCAGCTCAGCCTAACGGCTAGTTTTGTATAGGGGCTATATAAACCCCATCTCTTTGGGGATTTTAGCCAAGTTTTTCAAGAGAAAAATTTTCAGTTTTCTGAAGTGTTTAAAAGAGTTTTCAAAAGAGTTTAAGTGCAAAAACTTCTCATCTTTATTGTTTTAGTTTTTTTTGGAAAATCAAAGAAAAATAGGTTTTTGGGATTTTTACTTAGATCTTCAATTCTATCATATTGCAAGTATTTTCCCAAAGATTTTTCTTTGTTGCTTGTTTCCAAAACACTTGTTTTCCACACTTGAGCTATCATACTATCCTAAACTATTAGGATCTGTTTTGTGGAAAAAGAAAGAAAAAGAGAGTTTGTGGTTTTGGAACCACTTGTTGTAAACCCTCCTTCATTTGTTGTATCCCTCTTCGGTAGAGGTGATCGGAGTGGTATTGGTTGTGAGCCTCTTCGGTAGAGGTGGAGTTTGGTTGTGAGCCTCTTCGTAGAGGTGTGTGGATTGGTTGTTGTATTGGCTACGGGCCTTACCCCTCGGTTGTGAGGTGGTTGTTTGAGAGAGGAGTTTGGTACTCCTAAAGTTGTAAGAAATCCTCTTAGGTAGAGGTTCCCTCGGTAGGAGTTGAGATAGTGGAAATCCTACACGGTGGTGTAGGCGGGGATGTAGAGCAAGGTGCTCGAACCTCGAAACAAATCTTGGTATTTGCGTTTTGATCCATTGTCTCTCTAACTCTCTCTCTTATAATTGTGCAAAGCATCATACTCATCATCATATCATACTTGCTTGTGTTGAGCATTGATTCATTCATATCTTATACATTGCTTGTGTTGCCTTGCATTTTATATTGCAATTCATTCTTATATGCTTGGCTTGATTGTGTGTATTTCATATTGCTTGGATTGCTTGTGTGTGTGTGCCTAACTTATGCTCATCCAACAAGAGCTTCACATAGCACCTCAACCCATTTCAAGGGGAATCAAGGGGAGTTAGTCCAGAGCCTCGAAAGGGGAATTCGGCTACACTTGTTGTATTGTATTAGTTTGTGCATAATTTGCATTAGCTTCCGCATTTAGCGCACTTAGTTTGCATTTAGTTTCCTAGATTAGCACTTACACCTATTCACCCCCCCTCTAGGTGTTTTTCAATTGGTATCAGAGCTAGTGCTCCTGATACTTAGGCTTAACATCCTAGGAGTGATCCATTTGCTTGCTAATCTCATTTGCATTTGTTTGTTTGCACATTCATATATATTACCATGGACTTCATGACCCCTCCTAGCTTTGATCCTTCCAACATTGATGTTTGGAAGTATAGGATGTCCATGTACCTAAAGACCCTAGGTTTGCATGTTTTCCTTGCCGCCACCAAGAGATGTTATCTTGGTGATAGCAATCATATAGGGGCCAATGCACAAGCCCTAGAGGCTATTAGAAGCACACTTCCTAAAGATTATCTTTTATGTGTTTCTAATCTTGATTCCGCTTTTACAGTGTGGAACAAGTTGACAACAACCACCACCTCTAAGCTTCAATTGCCAATCCAAGAAGAGGAATCTAGTGGAGAATCCGATCCACAATGCTTCATGGTCCAAGGGAATGACTCCCTTGAGGTACAATTGAAAACTCAACTAGATAGTAATGATTGTGCTAGCTCTTCAAATGATTTTGTTGATCCCCATGCTTTAAATGAAGAACTATCTATTGTTTGTGAAAAATTGATAGAAAAATATAAAATTTTGAAAAAGGAAAGTCTAGGCCTTGAAAAAGAAAATAAGAGTTTGCATGCTAGACTTACCAATGTTTTGCAAGAGAAGGTTGAGGTCTATAATGAAAGGGATTCATTAAAATCTCAACTTGATCTTGCACTTAAAGAAAATAACTTTTTGAAAAATAAAAATGATTGCCATGTTCTTTTGAAGAAAAATGAAAACTTGTCTTCAAAAGTTGATTTTGTTTTAAAAGAAAATGATTCTTTGAAAATTAAGATTGTTTCAATTTCTAAAGATTTGGATGCATGTTTAAAGAAAAATGTTTCTTTTCAAAATAAGATTGATTCTCATGTTTGCCATGCTAGTGTAGCCTCTTCATCTAGACTACCTAATGCATGTACCTCTTCTTCTAGGATTAATGATGATATTTGTATGCTAAAGAAGAGAGTAGATTGTTTGGGCTCCACTATGAGCCAATGTGCTAAGAACCATACACGTTTGGAATCCTTGGTTCGAAAGAAACAAGTTCCATCATTTATGCATGCACACCCTTCACGCATACACATGCTTCACACGGACACCATCAACACAAGTATGCTCATGTGTACACATGTACACATTGTGGACGTAAGGGCCACCTTGCTAAATTTTGTTTTGATAGATTACATACTACTAATTTAGCAAAGAAATTTGTTTGGGTTAGAGAAGGGACTAACCCCCATGGACCCAACAAGATGTGGGTACCAAAGACCACCCCTCCTTTGTTTAATGTAGGTGTGGGCTCTCACATGACGTGAGAGTGATGACACCTTGGAGTGGATGCGTTCCGGACTTAAAGGAAATCAATTGGATGCATCACTTTTAAGGGAAGTTTTGGTGGAGATGACCACCATGTTTTGGAGACAAGGAGAGTTGCTTCTTCAGTTTTGGTAACAATCCTTTATTCCCATTTATTATGTTTACATGCTTTCCACTTCATTGTTATAGCATGTTTTGATAGTTTATAGCATTTTTTTTTTGATGTCTATGGAGTATAGTTCATTCCATATTTATTAGATCCTTGACATACATGTATAGTATTTGAGACACACATGCTTATTTGAATCATACTTAGTGTTCTCACTTTTGTTTAAGCTATAATGTACATCATGAATCTAATACATGTGAATTTACATAGTAATCATGTTTTAGTTTTATCATGATGATTTTTTTTATGTGTTTTGATGCTTCTTGTTAAGATTACTTGTTTAGATGTTAGTTTTCATTAAGACTAGGAATTATACTTGTACATATAGTGGGCCACAAATAAATCTATATATGTTTGGGCTTGATTGCTTATTTGAACCCATTAGATGTGTTAGTATAGTCTAGTTTTGATGATTCATACATTTCAAACTTGTATTCCATTTTTGGATTTGTTTTATGATTGTGTATTTCACTTCATGTATATGTTTGTATTGCCAAACTTTAAGATATACATGTATACCCCTTGAGTCATTTGCCTTTCATGCAAATATATATATGAACTCAATTGTGTTTAGGGATATGTATGTATAATTATTGTGTTGACAATTCATACATATACCTTGAAATGACATTTGTTTTAATGAAAGATTTAGTTTGTCATGTTTATTGTGTCAATATTTAACTTCATGTATATGTCCATCTTATCCAAACTATTGACTATACATGGGTATCCTTTTTGAGCCACGTGCCTTAATGCATATATTTTGTGGACTCATTATGTTTTGGATATGTATGTATATTTTAGCTTGTATTAGACATACATATGCCTTGAAGATTAAATAAGTAGTTTTATATGATTTTTCATGTTTTTGATGAAATTATGTTTTAAGGAATATTGAGCTTAATGAAATATTTTTCATGATTATGATCTTCACATATTATTTGTACACTCATATCTATAATTTGCTCATGTTTCGTTTTCATGAGACATATTTATGCTCAATTGGATTAGAGTGTTGATTATTATGTGGATTTCTTACTTCATGAAAAACTATTTTGTTTTATCCTTACTTGAAGGATTTCGTACTAGTTAACAAGTTTTCCATTTAACTAGTTGCGATGTTCTTCACTTTGGTAGAGATTTTCAAACAAAACTACATTTTCAAATCTATCTTTGAAAACCCCTACCTTCTAAGGGCGGTAGGATGGGAGATCATGTTCATGTATGCCCTAAATTGAAAATCTTTAAACTTAATTATGATTGGGTGGTAGATAATATGATGTATACACTTGAACTTATTGTTATGTCAATTGGTATCATTGAACTCTTTCAATTGGTATCATTTTGATCTTCTTGTATACTCATATATGTTTTGTATGTATGTATGCTTTAAATTCCAAGTATATAAATTTCTATTGGTATCTATTTTTCATACATATATATGTTTGTGTTTATGCTAGTGCTTGAGTTTCAATTTTATTTAAATTGATTACTTTAAATTGTTATCAAGACTATGCATGACTTTAGTTTGTATTTCATAAAGGGGGAGAAAATTTGATTTTGTATTTCAATTGGTATTTGTACTCCCATCTTTATGATTAAAAGTTGTTATTTTAAACATATGATATCAACATCAAATTATATGTTTTTAAAATGAACAATTCTTACTATTGGTATCAATGTCTCTATGTAAAATCTTTTCAATTGGTTAAACATAATAAATTTTGAATACTTTTAGTATCAAGATTCATGTTTTAGGAATTCAAGATTTATGTTTAAGTACAATTGGTATCTCAAAATGTTGTTTAAAAAAAATATTCAAAGTTTTGATTATATTTCCTATATGCAAGGAGAGCTTAACATCTCTCTTACATATAGATTCATATTGAGTATATTATAAATTGAGGAGCTTGACAACTCTTCTTTATATGATATACGTGTGGGGGGAGCTTCACATCCTCTTATGCATTACATAATATGTGTTATGTGAATTGGGGCTTGTCATCCTTTCTTCATGTAATGCATATGTGTAGGGAAGCTAACTTAGCGTCTTCCTCTTCATGAATGTATATAGCATATAACATATATTGATCCTTGTTTATTGGTATCAAGATGCTTCATTGACATATTTTTTAATTGATATCATGTTTGTAGTCACCCCTTATTGACTTTGTTTTTTGTTTTAGACAAAAAGGGGGGAGAACATTGTTTGCATTGTTTTTGATTGACAAAAGGGGGAGAAAGATTTTTACCCCTCATTTTATCTATGGTTTTGATTGTTTACCCCTTTGTTGATGATTGACAAAAAGGGGGAGAAGTATTTGAGTTTTATATGCATGCTTATGTTTTATATGCATATATTATGTTTTAATATCAAGAATATTAAGTTTAATTGTTTATTAAGTTTAATTGGTATCCAAAGCTTGCTTTGTAATTGTTGTAATTGGTATCTAGAGCTTGCTTTTTTGGATATTCCATGTGGTATCTAGAGTTTTTATTGTTTATGCATTATCATTCTTGCATATCTATGTTTATTTGTTTATGCATGAGTTAAGAGGGAGCTTCTTTGAAGCTTAACTTTAATCCATGCATATATAACTCCATGAGTTTTGTCATCATCAAAAAGGGGGAGATTGTTGGCCCAATGGCCTTCCACTCTAGTTTTGATGATGATCAACACTCATGTAGTTATTTACTAATATTCTTGTGTTTCTAAGTTTCAGATCATTAACAGGATATTAGTTAGTGATTAGCTTCAACAAGGAGTTTAGAAGCTATTCATGGTGATTCTGGTGCCAAAGCTTAAAGATCATACCTTTGCACTTGGAGAATCACGGAGTTTGGACCGAGTCTACTCGAAGATGAAAGATCGACAAGAAGACTTAGGTATCTAGTTTAGAGTTTGTGTTAGATCATTTTTGTAAAGCTTAGTTTAGTTGATATGCTCAAGTGCACAAAACACACACGTTTTATGATTTGATATTGTTTTTATGAATAGTTGATCAAAACAAGTTTACATATGTTATATGTATAGTAGATGTTTTCTATTTATACATATATGCTTTAACTTGGTAAACAAACTTATTTTGATATCCCTATTCATGTTCTTGAAAAATCAAGTTTTGAGAAAAATACAAGTGTTGATTCTTGATTTTTTGAAAAGAAACAAAAGTAAATTTCATATGCTTGATATTTGAGTAGAAATGTTTTATCACATGATTAATATCAATGCAATATGTAAAACAAGTTTTATGGAAGTTTTGTAAAAGATAAAAATATTTTTAAAACAAGTTTTTATCAGTTTTTCTGTTCCAGGCTTCAACCAAGTCGACTTGGTCTCTGACCAGTCGACTAGGTCAGAAGTCGGTCGACCGGGCCGGTCGACCGACATGCACAAACCTGTGCACGTTTCTGGCACAGTGGACGGTCGACCGTACCGGTCGACCGGAGCAGTATATCTGCTCTCTGGTTTTCTGGGTCGACCGGACCGGTCGACCGCAGAAGAGAGCTTTGCTCTCTGTTTTGTTTTGGTCGACCGGGCGGTCGACCGCTATTGCCCAACGGTCATATTTCTGACCGTTGGCGGTCGACCGGACCGGTCGACCGGCAGTCTGTCAGACTGCCAGCTCAGCCTAACGGCTAGTTTTGTATAGGGGCTATATAAACCCCATCTCTTTGGGGATTTTAGCCAAGTTTTTCAAGAGAAAAATTTTCAGTTTTCTGAAGTGTTTAAAAGAGTTTTCAAAAGAGTTTTAAGTGCAAAAACTTCTCATCTTTATTGTTTTAGTTTTTTTAGAAAATCAAAGAAAAATAAGTTTTTTGGATTTTTGCTTAGATCTTCAATTCTATCATATTGCAAGTATTTTCCCAAAGATTTTTCTTTGTTGCTTGTTTCGAAAAACACTTGTTTTCCACACTTGAGCTATCATACTATCCTAAACTATTAGGATCTTTGTTTTGTGAAAAAAGAAAGAAAAAGAGAGTTTGTGGTTTTGGAACCACTTGTTGTAAACCCTCCTTCATTTGTTGTATCCCTCTTCGGTAGAGGTGATCGGAGTGGTATTGGTTGTGAGCCTCTTCGGTAGAGGTGGAGTTTGGTTGTGAGCCTCTTCGGTAGAGTGTGTGGATTGGTTGTTGTATTGGCTACGGGCCTTACCCCTCGGTTGTGAGGTGGTTGTTTGAGAGAGGAGTTTGGTACTCCTAGAGTTGTAAGAAATCCTCTTAGGTAGAGGTTCCCTCGGTGGGAGTTGAGATAGTGGAAATCCTACACGGTGGTGTAGGCGGGGATGTAGAGCAAGGTGCTCGAACCTCGAAACAAATCTTGGTGTTTGCGTTTTGATCCATTGTCTCTCTAACTCTCTCTCTTATAATTGTGCAAAGCATCATACTCATCATCATATCATACTTGCTTGTGTTGAGCATGATTCATTCATATCTTATACATTGCTTGTGTTGCCTTGCATCTTTTATATTGCAATTCATTCTTATATGCTTGCTTGATTGTGTGTATTTCATATTGCTTGGATTGCTTGTGTGTGTGTGCCTAACTTATAGTCATCCAACAAGAGCTTCACATAGCACCTCAACCCATTTCAAGGGGAATCAAGGGGAGTTAGTCCAGAGCCTCGAAAGGGGAATTCGGCTACACTTGTTGTATTGTATTAGTTTGTGCATAATTTGCATTAGCTTCCGCATTTAGCGCACTTAGTTTGCATTTAGTTTCCTAGATTAGCACTTACACCTATTCACCCCCCTCTAGGTGTTTTTCAGAATTAAGTTTATGAATGTATGGCATATTGTTGTATCATTTTGATTGACTCTTGTTATATAAACATGTATGTATGGGCTCTACTTAAGACTTTTTCTTGTGGAAATCATGTTGGGATGTACTCGGTGTATATTTGTCCTTATGGTATTTGCAACTAGGGGCTTATGTGTGTTGTAATATTTTAGATTTGTGGACTCCGTTGTTATGTAATGTTCATGAACTTCGAAAGATGACCATGTGTGGGAGTATGGTATTGGAAATTTAACTCTTGTGGTTCTATGGTATTAAGATTCATGATTGAGAAGGAGGATGCAAGTTATGACATAAGTATATGATTAAGGATTATTGTATTGTGCCATGATAAGTAGGCCGAGTGGGCCGAAATCTTTGATGGGATTAAGTAGGCCTTGGAGCCGAAATTGTTATTTATTGTATGTGAAAAATGGCAAAATATTAGGGTTGATGCTGCCGAAATTTTTACTATATTGGAGAATTGGAGATAATTGGTATATTAGGCCTAATCTTGTTTATTAGAAGCTGGGACCGTTACAGTTGGTATCAGAGCTTGGTTTAGGCAAGGTTAGCCTAGATAGATGTAGCATGCAGGACTGGCTAGGTGAGCATGTGAAATTTTTATGTATGTCTGGGTATGTTAGATATGGGTACTGGGGGAGATAGTAGAATCTTAGCGTATTTGACCCTGAAATGTAGGATATTTAACTGTTCTCTACATTTGAATTGGGGTACCCGCATACCTTAGTTTAAATGGATCCTGCTAGGGGTGCGGGCCCTTCTGTAAGGAATTCCAGTGTTATGGGACACCGGAAAGGAGAGAGCAATCAAAAATCACATAAGTCAGGGTTAAACCTATTGGAAGGACAGTTGTGCCCAATGAAAATTTATGAAAGATCGGCATGGTTAAAGAAGTGATAATTTTCTATCATGTCTTGTTATATATCCATGCAAATTATTATTTTGGGGAGAATTGGAAGACACATTGTCTAATATAAATCTCTTACTTCTACAGATGGGAGATTCTGAGATGACTGGATCGTCATCCGACGGTCCGGGGTCGAAAAGTTTGAGTTGGATTGCGGACCATATGGATTGGGATTTTGAATCCGATGAGACTGATCCAGCTATCATTCTGAAAGGTCCCCCAGACAGTAAAGATACAGGGGTTCGCATGGGACAAGATGAGAAACATGAAATCAGTGAGGCAGAAAGTGCCATAAGGAATGCACCAGCAACTGTGGACCTGGGAGTCCTGCCTAACGATGAGATGAATCCTGAAGGAAGGATTTTCTTTGGAGGTATTTGATGGGACTCCAGCTGGGTAGAAGACATGGATCTTTATGATGATCATGAAAATTGGAGATGCGAAGATGATGTTGTCCTGGAGGAAGAAGAAGAGGATCCTGAGAAGTAGTAGACCCAGAAGAAGAAGACCCTGAGGAGTTAAACCAAGAAGAAGAAGACCCCGAAGAAGAAGAGGACATGGAGGAAGATGAATCTGTAGGGGACGACAGGGAGGAAAGCTCCTCGGGTTCCAACATAACCCCTTGATCGAGGTCTAGGTGGGTGGCATTTTTTTTTTTTTTGGAGAAAATGAATGTTGATTCATATGAGGGGATATATATTTTTTTGGGGGGTGAAGAAAGTGGTTGTCAATAGCTATATGTGTGAACAATGTATCTCTTTATGACTGCACTTGTATGTTTTGAAGGAGTGTAGTCATGCTAATGTAAATGTTGTCATGAAAACATTTTGTGCATAAATGAAATCAGTATTTATTTTTGGATCTATTCTACTTGTTGTTATTTAGTTGCCATTGATTAAGTTTGACTATTCTTTTAGGTATTAAATGGACTTAAATTTTCCTCCACCCGATGCCAACTCGGAGGGCGACGTCCCATTGCACAGCGCAATCGGGAGCGTCCATCCCCCAGCAAGTCAAGAATTCATAAGTGAACAATCTAATATCAATCGGAGAATTCCAGACAGAATATCGGATTGGCTGTTGCAGCTGGCAATGTTAATAACCCTCGTAGAGCCCTTGAATAATTTCAAAAGTAAATCCACCCGCTTTTAGAGGGGGGTTGATCCTATTCAAGCTGAAGAATGGCTCCGTCAGATCGAGAAGATACTTGATGTTATGGAATGCACTGAAAAAAACGAGTATCTTTCGCCTCCTTTATGTTCCAAGGAGAGGCTGAGCGTTGGTGGGAGATGATAAAAGGAGGGGCTAAGACTTTGGGGAGGGAGATCTCTTGGAACTTTTTAGTCAAAAAGTTCAATGAAAAGTACATACCTGGTGTGGTGAAGGACAGACTTGCAATGGAATTTCAAGACCTAAAGCAGGATAATGGACGGTGAGCCAGTATGAAGCTAAATTTACTCAACTGTCTAGGTATGCTGAGAAACTGGTGTCCGATAAGGAGGATAGGACAAAAAGATTTGTTAGGGGCTTGAGGCCAGAAATCAGGAGTAAGCTGATTCCTTTCCAACTACAAGTTTATAGTCAAGCTGTGGAGAAGGCAATGGAAATTGAAAGGGACATGCAGGAGAGTCAGGAGATAAGGACCAGGGAACTGCCCTTCATGAAGCGCCCCCGGTATAATAATGCCCCGAGCTTTGGAACTCATTCCATGAGGCCCGACAGAGGTACCAGATCTTCTTTTATGCCCTCCAGGGGACCAAGGTGAACTCATGGCCCAAGAATAGAGGATTTCCCCATTCGGCATTACCAATGTCCTCCAACGCTCCAACTTTGTGGAAATCAGTGGTGTCCAAGGTGTAACCGAAGTCACACTGGCAGTTGCGCCGTCGGTAAACAATGCTTTGTCTGTGCAGAATGGGTCACATGAGGAGGGATTGCCCAAACTTACATGGATATTTAGGAGCTAGCAGGGGAACGGGAAGACCGACCATGGGCATCGCCCCAACAGCAAGAGGACAAGCTACCACCTTTCGGCAACCTTTCAACAGAACTCGCTCGGTCATGACTCAAGCATCGGTACAGCAACCCAGAGCTCAAGGAGGATGAATGCAATCACTCCGCAGGAGGCTCGAGCATCCAATGCCGTGGTGGAAGGTACCGTCTGTGTATCCGAAAATATTGCTCGAGTATTATTTGATCCCGGTGCTACCCACTCTTTTATTTCTTCATCATTTTGCTACAATTATTAACAAGAAATCCGAACCTTTGAACTATCAACTAGTGGTGAACCCCTGTAGGCGCAAGAGTGACCACTAGCGAGTACTATAAGGGATGTGAAATCATCATAGGTGAGATGAAGACACAAGCAGATCTGATTAAATTAGGAGAAATGGAATTTGACATCATCCTAGGAATGGATTGGTTGTCAACACATCGAGCTCATGTAGACTGTCATCAGAGAAAATAATTTTTAAGTTAGAGGGAGCTTCGGAAAGAGTTTTCGAAGGGTGAAGAATAAAATGTGTACTCCAGTCATTTCTGCCCTTAAGGCCACTAAGTTATTGAGGCGAGGGTGTCAAGGATTTTTGGCAACCCTTATTGGTGAGGAAGACATGATGACAAAGATTGAAAACATAGAGGTTGTAAGAGACTATCCTAATATTTTTCTGGAGGATCTACCCGGCTTACCCCCAGATAGGGAAGTAGAATTTTCCATTAATCTTCTACCTGGGACAAGTCCCATTTCTAGGGCACCTTATAGAATGGCACCCGCAGAAATGAATGAATTGAAGGACCAGTTGCAAGAGTTGCTAAGCCTCTGGTTTATTCGGCCGAGTGCATCACCTTGGGTGCTCCTGTATTATTTGTTAGAAAAAGGATGGGAGCATGAGGCTGTGTATAGATTATCGAGAGCTGAACAAGGTCACTATCAAGAATCGATATCCACTGCCGAGGATTGATGACCTCTTTGATCAACTTCAGGGTGCCAGCATATTTTCAAAATAGATCTAAGATCAGGATACCATCAATTAAAGATCAAGCCGGAAGATGTTTCTAAGACGGACTTTCGGACCAGATATGGCCATTATGAGAGTTTTTAGTAATGCCATTTGGCTTGACCAATGCTCCAGCAGCATTTATGGACTTGATGAACAGAATTTTCCAGCCATACCTAGATCAATTCGTGGTGGTGTTTATTGATGACATACTAATCTATTCTAAGAGCAAAGAAGATCATGAAAGACACTTAAGGATAGTATTACAATTATTGAGAGAGAAGCAACTTTATGCAAAGCTTAAGAAGTGTGAGTTCTGGCTAAATAAAGTTGGATTCTTGGGTCACATCATAAATGAGGAAGGAATATCAGTGGACCCCACGAAGATCGAGGCGATAAAGGGTGGCCTCGACCTACCAATGTCACGGAGGTGCGAAGCTTCCTAGGATTGGCTGGGTATTACCGGAGATTGGTAGAAGGATTCTCCAAAATAGCTGCACCTTATCCCAGTTAACCAAGAAGGGCCTCAAATTCTATTGGGGAGATGATCAGGAGAAAAGCTTTCATGAACTGAAGGATAAACTAACATCGGCTCCAATCTTAGCCATGCCCATTGGAAACGAAGGTTATGTTGTATTCAGTGATGCGTCGAAGTTAGGCCTGGGGTGTGCATTGATGCAGCATGGGAGAGTAATTGCATATGCTTCTAGACAACTAAGGAACCATGAGAAAAATTACCCAACCCATGACCTTGAGCTAGCTGCAGTCATTTTTGCCTTAAAAATTTGGCGGCACTACCTTTATGGAGTATCTTGTGATATATATACAGATCATAAAAGCCTAAAATATATCTTCACCCAAAAGGAATTGAATATGCGTCAAAGAAGATGGTTGGAGTTGATGAAGGATTATGACTTGGACATTCATTATCACCCGGAAGGCCAATGTGGTGGCTGACGTTTTGAGTCGGAAGTCTGGAGGATCCTTAGCGGTATTGTTAACCAGAAATCGTGTAACGCCCCGATCCTGCGGGTACGGAGACGTTACGGCGACGTATATACGCAGGTCAGAAATACCCTCACGTATATACGCAAAGCATCAGTACAGGCAAGAATCAGAGTACGGAAGCAAGCGGTACATTATACATTCCAACATACGTAAGTACAATTACAAAGTTATCACCAGAGGTGACAAATATTACAAGAATATTACATCACCTGATAGGCGCAATGCGAGAATACAAAGATATGTACATGTATGAACAGTACAAAAGGGCGCTCACGAGATAGCCAGAGAAGCCGCGAGCCAATAGGGGGAGCAAGGATGGGACTGGAGCTACAACTGATCTGTCTGCTCCACAGAAGTAAGCTTGGTCCTCAGCAGGAATATCTTCGGTCCAAGCTCCAGGACCTGGACATGAGGATCCAGAGGAGTCAGAACTCCCCCAGCGAGTGGTGAGGCAAAAGCCAGATGGCGTGCTGACATGGGTACAAGAGTATCGATAAAACGAATTATAATCATGCAAAAGCAGATAGATGCATAACAAGTAGTATCAAGCAGGAATACTCATGATATGATAAAATAAGGAAAGTAACGAGACGAGAAATAAAGTAGATAGGACGACACCAGTTATCTCCTAAACTAACATAAAACCGATAAAAACCAATAAAACCGATTACAAGTAAAACCGATCACACAAGCTTAGGTCACGGCTCCATGAGACTGGTACATCGAAGGAATAATCCAAACAAGGAAACCCTCATTTATATACCTTTATCACATGTCACCGTAATCCAAGCGCATACGACCCGAGTTACAAAATAACACAACAGTTTATATTAGCATATTATTATAATTGGGGCCGTCTAAGTTTCAAGTTTCAGTATGTGTCCCATTCCACATACTTCGACTCACAACTTATATAGCAAGTTATTTGGAAACTGATAAAGTTCGATGAATCATGTTTCGGATGGGCCCCGTACATGCCCGGGACAACGGTTCAGGAGTATCCGGTGCTGAGCCGGAACGTACCGCTAGGTACCGGGACTTATTTACGCCCGAACAGGAATAGAGTATCGCAGATCCCATAGAAATGAGCCTAGGGCGTGTGCATACCGGCAGGAGTAATCAGGAGTAGGGGTGCCAGCACACCCCACGGAATCCCTGGTGGCCGCCAGGTGATCCCTCAAGTATTTGGCCACGCGCGGCTCGATAAGACCACCATAAACATGATTAATCAGGGCCATCAGTTTCCCCAAACCAGGTGCAAGTTGTCTACTTATAATAATTTATCCAGTAATAATGTCCACAGAGTATTCATAGTAATCTCATTACAGGGATCCACAGGAGTAAAGTCAGGAGCCTCCCTATTTCAGGGGTTCAAGTATCAACGTGTCAAGAAGCAGGTGGTAAATCATATGCCAGGCAGTAAGTCATGTTAGGTGGTAGCACATTAGTTGTCAAGTATGATACAGACAGATGTATGTCAACAGTTAATATATACATCACAATACCAAACGAGAACACCGATATAAATACATAATGTTATGTAAGTCAACCGACGATGCGGGAAAGTCCAATGAGAAAGCGAGAACACTCGCCTAAAATTCTGGAAAACACTGTGAAATCCCAAGTTCTGGAATCCAGGTATCAACGCGTCAAGGCGTTCAAATAACAAGGGGAAGAGAATGGGGACGCGGGAATCGCAAACGCTGGAGACGCGCTGCGAAGATGTCACAAACGCGGGATTCGCGTTTAAGTCGGGACGCGAGGAGAACGCGGACGCGGACGTGGGTTCTGCGTCGCGTTAACTCAAGAAGAACACAGACGCGGCATGGGTTCCGCGTCGTGCTGATACGAAGAGGACACAAACGCGGGCCTGGACTCCGTGTTGCGTCGATACAAGAACGCGAAGGCCGCGTACGGAATTGCCTAGACGCGGGGTGAGATCCGCGTCAGCAATTAAAATAGAGGAGGGAAGGTGATTTCGGGGTGGTGGCGTTTAGTGTTTGTCGTTGCAATTGACACCGGAAAGATTACCGGAATAATCGTGAACGATTACCGAAATAATCACCGGAGCCGGAATGATCACCGGAATAATCGTGAACGATTACCGGAATGATCACCGGAGATATTACCGACGAAGAGGAGCTCGGCCCCCAATCCTAAGGAGGTGGGCGGCCCTTGAGAAGATGATGGGGTGGTAGCCGGCGGCGGCCGGAGGTGGTCGGATCCGGTAGCCCAAGTGATATGTGGAGGGGTGCAAGTCTAGAGAAAAATGAAAGATTGGAGTTTTGCAAAAATGGTTTCGGAGAGCGAAGTAATAGCTCGTCGGAAAGAGCACGACGAGGAGATGAAGACGGCGCGGTCGCTGGTGGCTAAGATGGTGTATATGGTGGTGGAGAGGGTGGAGAAAGTGGTGGTGGAAATGGGTTACTTTGGTGTTTTATGGTGGAAAAGAGGAAGAAGAAGATGATATGGAGGTGTTGTTGTTGTTGGAAATGGAGGAGGAGATGAAGGAGAGGATGATGGTGGAATTTGTGGTGAAAATGAAGGGAAATGGTGGAGAAAATGGGTGGCCAAAGGGAGGCAAAGCTTTTAAGGAGCAGCCATGGCTTTCTCTGGCTGCATGCTGCAAAGTGAGAAGAAGGAAAAAAAGTGAAAGAGAGAGAAAGAAGGAAGGGTGGGTTGGTTATATATAAAGGGAATTAATAATTACTATTTTGACTTTGGAATTCCCTTTGAATAATGAGACTTGCGTCTCAAGGAAACAACTTGCGTCCAAGAGAAAAGAAAAGACGCGCGTCTAAGAGAAAGGAAAAGCCGCGTCTGGCAATTGCCAGACGCGGGAAAGAAACCCGTGATTGGAAAAATGCAAGAGTTGCGTTTTAACAAAAGGACAAAAGTCATAATGACTTGATTGGAGTTGATTAGCAGTGCATTAAATGCGGCATGGGGAGGATCTCTGCATTGAATGCAGAATCCTAGGTGGTGAGACTCGCGTTTAGCGAGGAGAGAGAAAAGTGGGAAAATATCTGGACACTATTCCGGTATCTGGGAAAACACCGAAAACTCCAAAAAAAGTCCAAAAAATAAAGTAGCTTGGAAAGCTTCCCAAAAATTCTCAAAAATAATAAATATTATAAAAAGATTTTGGTGAAATCGGTTTTCAAAAATTCAATCTTATTTTCAAAATAAAAATCATAAAATCAACCGTCAATATCGGTCTACACCGGGTTGGCCGGATTTTGATAAAATCTGAAAATCTCAGAAAATGCCTGAAAAGAGAAAATATAATTTTAAGAAGTAATACGAAAGCAGAATTTAGAAATTTGATTCCAATTATAAATTAAAATTCCTGGAATCAACCAGTGATACTGGCCGACACCAAATCCAGTGGAATTTTGATAAATTTAGAAAATTCTCAAAAAAGTATTTAGATAGAAAATATGATTTTAAGAAGTTACAGGGAAGCCGTTTCTTAAATTCAACTTCGTTTGTAAATTAAAAATCTGAGAATCGGTTAGCAGTATCGGTCGACCCGGTTTTGCAGATTCACAATTTAATTCTGAAAAATTCTAGAAAATCATAGAAAATCCAAAATATTAGAAAATGATGTTTAAAACTAAAATCGGTCAACTCGGAATACCAGAATGTCCAAATCGAGCAATACTCTAGGATCGGGTTCCCGGTTCATATTAGGGCTGACTCCGAGTTCACGAATCCAGATCCAAGGAAAACGATCATGTTAAGCATCTCATAATACAAAACAAATGCAGAAAGTAAAATCGAAAAAATATGACTGAAAAATCTGAATACAAACTATGTACGTATTCCGGAAGCGGGGTGTTACAATCCACCCACCTTACAAAAAATTGCGTCCTCGCAATTTCGACAAGGGGAAGATGAACACAGGAGAGACCAGGATTGAAAATGAGAGAATGATAAAGTGGGATATTTACGAAAGATTACCAACTCAAAATACAAAAGATCAGGGTAACGGTTATAGTGATATCCTCAAGGTTCCTGCTCTGGATACTGGTCTTCACATTCTGCTGCTGCTTCGTCTGATGCCTCTGCCGCCATGTTGTAGACTTGACCTCTGCCATGATCAGCTCTAGTTCTTGGTCCTCTCTGCGGCTGATCATACTGTTGGGGCGGAAATGGGGCTCTTCGGTCAATGGGTTCTGGGTTTCCTCTCAGTGGTGGAGCTGGAAGTGCTGGGGGTGTTGGTCGTGTTGGAAATGTTGATGGTGTTGGGTAGGTCCTCTTGAATGGGCAACCACCTGTCAAGTGATTACCGATCCACATACCAAACATAGTCCATTAGCCCTACGGCAGTCGCGTTGGAGGTGTCCGGGCTTTTGGCAGTACCCGCATATCATCTGCTGAGGGGGAGATCGGAATGGTCGCTTGACTATCGGCCCGTTGGGGGTCCTTGCTGCTTCTTCTTCGTTCATCAATTGAAAGGGTCTCTTCACTAACTTGTTCTGTACCGGGTTCTCATTCTTCTTCTCCAGTCCTCGTTCTACTTCTCGGGCAATGGAGAGAACCTGGGAGTATGTCTTCAGCTGTTGAGGTATAAGATATATCTGAACATCCATCTTCAGCCCTTGCTGAAATCTGCTCGCCCGTTTCTCTTCGTCTGCCACCATGTAGGGAGCAAACCTGCTGAGCCTCAAGAATTCAGCAGCATATTCATCAACTGATCGGTTGCGCTGCTGCAGGCGGATAAATTGTTCTTCCATGTCCCTTTGAGCTGTTACAGGGAAGAATCTCTCGTAGAAACCCTTTGAGAACTGGTCCCATGTGATGGGTTTCTCCAGTGTTGCTTCTTCCGCCAACCACCATGTTCGGGCCACGTCCTTCAATTGTATCTTGGCCACTTCCACTTGGTTCTCTTCAGGGACTCGGGCCGCCTTCAAAAGATCTGTTGTGTCTATCAGCCACTGTTCCGCATCCAGAGGCTTCTCTGTTCCTGAAAAGATCGCCGGCTGTAATCTCCTGAAATCCGACACGTTGCCTGGCCTCTGTTCTCGGGGTGCAACTAACAGTCCTTGTCGTAGAAGCTCTGTCTGCTGTTGTTGACTCTGCATCATCCCTTGAGGTATCCTCATCATGCCATCATTGTCTCTGTTGGATCCATCTTGAGAAGTACCAGCACCATTACGTGTTCCCCGTCTTTCCATACTTGAGTTGGTTGAAGTGGGTAACAAGAAGAAAGAGATAACTGGAAGGTAAAAGATTGAATGTCTCAGGATTCAAGAAATGGATCAGAAGGAAGGGATAAATAACTCTGCACTTGTAGTTGGATTGTATAACCAGGACTCTTGTATTCCAGTTGCAAATTTCTTTACCATTAATTTGCCGTCTGGACGTACTGAGGATGCGAGAGCCTAGGCTCTGATACCACCCTGTAACGCCCCGATCCTGCGGGTACGGAGACGTTACTGCGACGTATATACGCAGGTCAGAAATACCCTCACGTATATACGCTAAGCATCAGTACAGGCAAGAATCTGAGTACGGAAGCAAGCGGTGCATTATACATTCCAACATACGTAAGTACAATTACAAAGTTATCACCACAGGTGACAAATATTACAAGAATATTACATCACCTGATAGGCGCAAATGCGAGAATACAAAGATATGTACATGTATGAACAGTACAAAAGGGCGCTCACGAGATAGCTAGAGAAGCCGCGAGCCAACAGGGGGAGCAAGGATGGGACTGGAGCTACAACTGATCTGTCTGCTCCACAGAAGTAAGCTTGGTCCTCAGCAGGAATATCTCCTTCGGTCCAAGCTCCAGGACCTGGACATGAGAATCCAGAGGAGTCAGAACTCCCCAGCGAGTGGTGAGGCAAAAGCCAGATGGCGTGCTGACATGGGTACAAGAGTATCGATAAAACCGAATCATAATCATGCAAAAGCAGATAGATGCATAACAAGTAGTATCAAGCAGGGAATACTCATGATATGATAAAATAAGGGAAAGTAACGAGACGAGAAATAAAGTAGATAGGACGACACCAGTTATCTCCTAAACTAACATAAAACCGATAAAAACCAATAAAACCGATTATAAGTAAAACCGATCACACAAGCTTAGGTCACGGCTCCATGAGACTGGTACATCGAAGGAATAATCCAAACAAGGAAACCCTCATTATATACCTTTATCACATGTCACCGTAATCCAAGCGCATACGACCCGAGTTACAAAACAACACAACAGTTTATATTAGCATATTATTATAATTGGGGCCGTCTAAGTTTCAAGTTTCAGTATGTGTCCCATTCCACATACTTCCACTCACAACTTATATAGCAAGTTATTTGGAAACTGATAAAGTTCGATGAATCATGTTTCGGATGGGCCTGTACATGCCCGGGACAACAGTTCAGGAGTATCTGGTGCTGAGCCGGAACGTACCGCTAGGTACCGGGACTTATTTACGCCCGAACAGGAATAGAGTATCGCAGATCCCATAGAAATGAGCCTAGGGCGTGTGCATACCCGGCAGGAGTAATCAGGAGTAGGGGTGCCAGCACACCCCACGGAATCCCTGGTGGCTGCCAGGTGATCCCTTAAGTATTTGGCCACGCGCGGCTCGATAAGACCACCATAAACATGATTAATCAGGGCCCATCAGTTTCCCCCAAACCAGGTGCAAGTTGTCTACTTATAATAATTTATCCAGTAATAATGTCACAGAGTATTCATAGTAATCTCATTACAGGGATCCACAGGAGTAAAGTCAGGAGCCTCCCTATTTCAGGGGTTCAAGTATCAACGTGTCAAGAAGCAGGTGGTAAATCATATGCCAGGCAGTAAGTCATGTTAGGTGGTAGCACATTAGTTGTCAAGTATGATACAGACAGATGTATGTCAACAGTTAATATATACATCACAATATCAAACGAGAACACCGATATAAATACATAATGTTATGTAAGTCAACCCGACGATGCGGGAAAGTCCAATGAGAAAGCGAGAACACTCGCCTAAAATTCTGGAAAACACTGTGAAATCCCAAGTTCTGGAATCCAGGTAATCAACGCGTCAAGGCGTTCAAATAACAAGGGGAAGAGAATGGGGACGCGGGAATCGCAAACGCGGGAGACGCGCTGCGAAGATGTCACAAACGCGGGATTCGCGTTTAAGTCGGGACGCGAGGAGAACGCGGACGCGGACGTGGGTTCTGCGTCACGTTAACTCAAGAAGAACACAGACGCGGCATGGGTTCCGCGTCGTGCTGATACGAAGAGGACACAAACGCGGGCCTGGACTCCGTGTTGCGTCGATACAAGAACGCGAAGGCCGCGTTACGGAATTGCCTAGACGCGGGGTGAGATCCGCGTCAGCAATTAAAATAGAGGAGGGAAGGTGATTTCGGGGTGGTGGCGTTTAGTGTTTGTCGTTGCAATTGACACCGGAAAGATTACCGGAATAATCGTGAACGATTACCGAAATAATCACCGGAGCCGGAATGATCACCGGAATAATCGTGAACGATTACCGGAATGATCACCGGAGATATTACCGACGAAGAGGAGCTCGGCCCCCAATCCTAAGGAGGTGGCCGGCCCTTGAGAAGATGATGGGGTGGTAGCCGGCGGCGGCCGGAGGTGGTCGGAATCCGGTAGCCCAAGTGATATGTGGAGGGGTGCAAGTCTAGAGAAAAATGAAAGATTGGAGTTTTGCAAAAATGGTTTCGGAGAGCGAAGTAATAGCTCGTCGGAAAGAGCACGACGAGGAGATGAAGACGGCGCGGTCGCTGGTGGCTAAGATGGTGTATATGGTGGTGGAGAGGGTGGAGAAAGTGGTGGTGGAAATGGGTTACTTTGGTGTTTTATGGTGGAAAAGAGGAAGAAGAAGATGATTTGGAGGTGTTGTTGTTGTTGGAAATGGAGGAGGAGATGAAGGAGAGGATGATGGTGGAATTTGTGGTGAAAATGAAGGGAAATGGTGGAGAAAATGGGTGGCCAAAGGGAGGCAAAGCTTTTAAGGAGCAGCCATGGCTTTCTCTGGCTGCATGCTGCAAAGTGAGAAGAAGGGAAAAAAAAGTGAAAGAGAGAGAAAGAAGGAAGGGTGGGGTGGTATATATAAAGGGAATTAATAATTACTATTTTGACTTTGGAATTCCCTTTGAATAATGAGACTTGCGTCTCAAGGAAACAACTTGCGTCCAAGAGAAAAGAAAAGACGCGCGTCCAAGAGAAAGGAAAAGCCGCGTCTGGAAATTTCCAGACGCGGGAAAGAAACCCGTGATTGGAAAAATGCAAGAGTTGCGTTTTAACAAAAGGACAAAAGTCATAATGACTTGATTGGAGTTGATTAGCAGTGCATTAAATGCGGCATGGGGAGGATCTCTGCATTGAATGCAGAATCCTAGGTTGGTGAGACTCGCGTTTAGCGAGGAGAGAGAAAAGTGGGAAAATATCTGGACACTATTCTGGTATCTGGGAAAACACCGAAAACTCCGAAAAAGTCCAAAAAATAAAGTAGCTTGGAAAGCTTCCCAAAAATTCTCAAAAATAATAAATATTATAAAAAGATTTTTGGTGAAATCGGTTTTCAAAATTCAATCTTATTTTCAAATAAAATCATAAAATCAACCGTCAATATCGGTCTACACCGGGTTGGCCGGATTTTTGATAAAATCTGAAAAATCCCAGAAAATGCCTGAAAAGAGAAAATATAATTTTAAGAAGTAATACGAAAGCAGAATTTAGAAATTTTATTCCAATTATAAATTAAAATTCCTGGAATCAACCAGTGATACTGGCCGACACCAAATCCAGTGGAATTTTGATAAATTTAGAAAATTCTCAAAAAAGTATTTAGATAGAAAATATGATTTTAAGAAGTTACAGGGAAGCCGTTTCTTAAAATTCAACTCCGTTTGTAAATTAAAAATCCGAGAATCGGTTAGCAGTATCGGTCGACCCCGATTTTGAAGATTCACAATTTAATTCTGGAAAATTCTAGAAAATCATAGAAAATCCAAAATATTAGAAAATGATGTTTAAAACTGAAATCGGTCAAATCGGAATACCAGAATGTCCAAATCGAGTAATACTCTAGGATCGGGTTCCCGGTTCAGATTAGGGATGACTCCGAGTTCACGAATCCAGATCCAAGGCAAAACGATCATGTAAGCATCTCATAATACAAAACAAATGCAGAAAGTAAAATCGAAAAAATACGACTGAAAAATCTGAATACGCAGCTATGTACGTATTCCGGAAGCGGGGTGTTACAAATCGGACTTGTTAAGGGAGATGGAAATAATGCAACTTGAAATTCAAATAAGAGGACCCCGGTATGGAATGAACCAGATAAATCAAGTTAGCATTGGTTTCGACCTCTATGAAGAAATCAAGGAAGCACAAAGGAAAGATGATCAGACAGCTAAAAATTTTGAAAGAGTGCAAAGAGGTGAAACTCAAGATTTTTCCATTTCTAGGGACTTGCTAAGAAAGGGAAGCCGAATATTTGTACCTCCAGATTTTAAGCTAAAGGAGCGAATTTTAACTGAAGCCCATTGCACCCCTTATACCGCACATCCTGGAACAACCAAGATGTATCAGGATCTATGGGCAAACTTTTGGTGGGAAGGAATGAAAAAGGACATAGCTAATTTTGTGCAGAGATGTTTGATATGTCAACAAGTTAAGGCTGAACACAAGAAGCCTCCGGGACTCCTCATGCCCTTACAAATCCCTGAATGGAAGTGGAGCAACATTTACTATGGATTTTGTGACAGGGCTCCCTAGATCCCCTCAAGGATATGATGCCATAGGGGTGATAGTTGACCGACTTACAAAGTCCGCTCATTTCCTACCCATCCGAATAAACTATTCGATGGATAAATTAGCCCAAATCTACCTTCGAGAAATAATCAGGATTCATGGAGTTCCTGAGACAATTGTGTCAGATCGTGACCCTCGGTTTCAGTCAAGGCTATGGATCAGTCTATCCCAAGCTCTGGGCACCAAACTACACCCAAGTACGGCTGCGCACCCGCAAACCGACGGACAGTCAGAGAGAACCATTCAAATATTGGAAGATATGCTGAGAGCATGCGTGTTGGATTTCGGGGGCAATTGGGATAGATACCTATCATTAGTGGAGTTTGCATATAACAATAGTCATCAATCCACTATTGGGATGCCGCCATTTGAAGCCTTGTACGGTAGAAAGTGTAGATCTCCATTTGTGGGAAGAGATGGGTGACCGAACGTTGTTTGGATCTGATATAGTACAAGAAACAACGGAGAAAATCCGGTTAATAAGGAAGAGAATGAAAGCGGCCCAGAGTAGACAGAAGGCATATGCGGATCGGCGCCGAAGGCCCTTGGAGTTTGCAGAAGGCGACAAAGTTTTCTTGAAGATATCACCAATGAAAGGAATGGTACGGGGTGGCAAACGGAATAAGTTAGACCCCCGTTATATTGGGCCCTTTGAAATATTGGAAAGAATTGGACCTCTGGCTTATCGGTTAGCCTTACCACCAGAGATTGAAAAAATACATGACGTATTCCATGTGTCCCAATTAAGAAAGTATGTACCAGATCCGAACCATGTTCTTAAATACTCACCATTGCAACTCAAAGAAGACTTATCATATACAGTGGAGCCGGTTCAAATCCTAGACCGTAAGGAGAAATAACTGCGAAGCAAAGCAATCCCTTTAGTAAAGGTTTTATGGAGAAGTAAAGAGATTGAAGAATCTACCTGGGAACCAGAGGAAGAGATGAAGCAAATTTATCCACAACTTTTCCAAGGAACGTCAGGCTTCGAGGACGAAGCTCTCTTTTAGGAGGGTAGAAATGTAACAACCAAATTTTTATTTTACCAAAATTTCTCCTCATCTTAATTATTAAGGAATTGTTGTTGAAGGCATTATCTAAAGTAATTACCCTCCATATTTTAATAGCAACAATTTAAGCTTAATTAGGTGACCCACTCCCCTTTAAAATTTTTATTAATTATTAGATTGTGGTGACTAAGAATATATGGCATGAAGGCTTATGTACATGTATTATTGGGCCAATTAGTGAATTAACAAGGGTTAGAGATATGGCATGGATTGCAACCTAACCTTTCATTTTCCCTTAACCAACCAAGTTTTACCCTAAGAATTTAATTAGGGGTAGGTATGCATGCTTTGGGGGGGGGGGATCAAGGGCTAGGATCTCATTGAGGTTTGTGTGTCCAAGTGGCATCATGAGAGAGAGCCTCCCCCACCTTGTAACTTGCACAAAAATTATAGGTTGACTACCCAAAACTACCCTCATCTTCATCCTCTCAATTCTGAAAATTTTCCTCTCCAAAGTTGAGAACTTGGAGCCCTAATCCACCTTTTTATCTCCTCTCAAAAAAAATTCTGAGAAAAATTAGGACACCCTCTCTAGCCCAAATCTTAACTCCTCTAAACCCTAGATCAAGGTTACACGAGAGGGGAGGAAGTGACCCGCGCGCGCAGCAAGCACAGCCGCAGCAGCACGCACAGTGCTGCTGGCTGGTCGCGGAACCGCGGCGGGAAGGGGAGAGCCGCGTCAGTCTTGGAGGGGGAAGGCCAAAGCTTGAAGGGGGAAGCTTTTTGGTGAGTTGGGGGAAGATCTAGCACTTCCATACACGGATTTCTCGAGGCCTAACCACTATTTTCAGATCTGAAAACCAAAGTGAGTAAACCTAAAACTATTGGGGTTATTTTTTTTATCAAATTTTAGAAAAGTAGAAAATTTTAATTATGTATAGGTGACCCACAAGTGTGTCATTCGCTGTTCTTGTGATTATCCTTAGGCTAAATGAAATCTAATGGGTATTACATAGTTGTTGTGTCTCTATATTATATTGTGATGAATGCATGTGTGAAATACATGTTCTAGCTTACTAATCATGCCTAAATGGGATGATTTAGTATAAAAATTCGCTGTTTTGTGATTATCCTCAAGCTAAATGTAATCTAATGGGTATTACATAGTTGTCGTGTCTCTATATTATATTGTGATGAATGCATCTGTGAAATACATGTTCTACCTTACTAATCATGCCTAAGTGAGCCAATTTAGCAATTTAATTTGCTGTTTTTCTTACCAATATCATGATAGCCAATTTGATACGTATATGGCATAACCTTGACCTTTCATAAATAGAAATGGTATGATGCTTGTGTGAAATGTATGATCCGTACCAATATCACTCCATAAATGACGATCTATTGACTTTGAATCTTACATTATGTCTATTCAAGTGTAAGGGGGAAGACCCCTCCATATAATATGGTGTTGTGTTAAGTATTAGCAAGTATATGGGGACAATGCATATATTCATGCGGGGTTGAATGTGGCATGCTATGACCTTACCATGATATTGGGAAACCCCCATGTACACGTTTTCTTCCTTTTTGTTACGCATCAATTTTGGGTATGACGTGTATGTTAGTTTAAATTGCTTGCTATGAATATTATAACTTAACCTTGCATGCTTGCATTTATGCATAAAGGAGGAAGGGGCCGGGCGGGAGCCGGTAGGAGGGGGGAAGACGGGGACTTGACATATAATTATGAATATATATAAAAGGAGGAAGGGGCCGAGCGGGAGCCGGTAGGAGGGGGAAGACGGGAAATTTATATGTTTTATATATACGAATTATAAAAAGGAGGAAGGGGCCGGGCGGGAGCCGGTAGGAGGTGGAAGACGAGGAATTTGCATTTGAATTGAAGGGCATGTAAAAGCAAACTGTTAAGTTGTTTTCCATTAGTTTGCAAAGGGAAACTTACAAAAAGAGTTTGAGGAGCTAAATTACAAGTATTCTTAAAAAGATTACAAGTAGATCTCCTCAGAGATTCTGGAGAAGTGTGCCGATAGGAGTCTGGTTAGCGCGCGACCACTTTGTCCCTTTGACGATGCGAGCGATGAGATTCCCTTCTCGCCTGGTTCCGGGAATCAGAGAATAGAAGGTTGGTAGAACCCTCTTGCTGCTTCTCAAAATCGCCTTCAATAAGGAATTCCTTCTCGCCTGGTTCCGGAGATTCCTTGAGAAGAAGGACGATGTTAGGGTATCAACACCCTGGTTAGAGAAAGTATTTCTCTAAAAGGTCTCTGAATTCGAGAGCGCACGGTGCGTTATGAAGAAGCCTCTGCTTGTGGAGTCCTCTTTTCTCCGATTGATTGATCGATCTTCTCTCCTTGTACCCCTGGCGGGCTATTTATAGGGAGAGCAAGGGTATAATCGTCCCTTGAAGATTTGGAAACAGATTGAATCAAATCTGTTTAAATCTGTAAAGTAGCCTTGCTGCGAGGCTAGGATCAGCTTCTGCGAAGCTAGAATTGGCAGGTCGGTTGATCTTCTTGATCCTTTCCTATCGTTGGAGGATTTTCCCTGATCTTCTTACTCATTTTAGGAGAGTCAAGAGATTGTGGCAATCAACTGCCAAATTTGATCTTTGATTTGATCTTAATTGGATTTGATCTGATTGGATCCGATCTCATCCGGAGATTTGATTGGTCAAAGGTTGACCATAGCAGACCAATAGCGGAGCTGTCAGCATTGAGCTCATAGCGGAGCTAGAGACGGTTTCTGGCGAAGTCTGAAAGAAACCCTTTGGCGGAGCTGGAAGTCCTCTGTGGCGATGTTTGCGACTTAGCTTCTTGGCGAGGCTTTGGATGGCTTCGAGGCGAAGTCGAGTGATATTAGCCTCTCAAGTGACGCTATCTCTTTGGGCTCATGCGATGCTAAGTGTTAGCACCTTAGACCTGCTGAGGTCTGTTTAGAAACAATCTGGGTTCACTGTCTGCTTGCTGGATCAGTGGAGTCCAAGTTGCTTCCTTGTCCCTCGGAGATGGGTGAAAAACTGGTCTTCAGCTCGTCTGTCACTTGTCTTTTGTAAATGTCAACAAGTTTAGACATTGTTCGGACCAATGAGAATCTTGTCTTTTTCATGAGTCGGGTGAACGGCTGACAGCGGCCTGAGAGATTTGCAATGAATCTTCTGATATAGGCCAGCCTGCCTTGCAAGCCTCTGAGCTCTTTGAGATTCCTCGGTGGATGCATGCTCTGAATGGCTTTGACTTTGTCTGGGTCAAGATGAATTCCTTTTGATGTGACGATAAACCCAAGGAAATTGCCACTTGACACTCCCAAGAAGGATTTTGTCGGGTTCATTTTCAGTTGATGCGCCCGCATTATGTCGAACATCGTTCTGAGGTCGCGAAGATGTTCATTCTTGTTGCGGCTTTTGACGGCAATGTCGTCGACATAGCACTCCACCGTTTTTTCGGAGATGATCGCGGAAGATTGTACTCATTGCCCGCTGATAGGTTGCTCCGGCGTTCTTCAGTCTGAAGGGCATTACAGTGTAGCAGTATACCCCCAATGGTGTTCGGAACGAAGTATGCTTCTCGTCGTCGGGATACATCTTAATCTGATTGTACCTGAAAAGCCGTCCATGAAAGACATCCTTTCGAACCCACATGTGTTGTCAATCATGATGTCGGTGATGGGTAGTGGGAATTCGTCCTTAGGACAAGCCGTATTGAGGTCACGGTAGTCGATGCAGATCCGTATTTTCCCGTTCTTCTTGAGGACGGGGACGATGTTAGCTACCCAATCTGGATGTTGTTCCTCCCGGATGATGCCACATGCAATGAGCTTGTGAACTTCGGCTTCAATAGCTTCCATGATGTCCGAGCGAAACCGTCGTTGTTGCTGCTTGACTGGCTTGACGTCAGGCTTGATGTTTAGACGGTGCATAGCGACCTGTGGATCAAGTCCGGGCATATCTTCGTAGTTCCACGCGAAGATGTCTATATACTCTCTTACGAGTATTATCAATTCTTCCCTTTTCGTAAGTGATAGGCTTTCACTTATAAAGATGGGTTTGGGATGATCTTGATTACCCAAGTTGACTTGCATCACCTTGTCTTCAGTAGGTGGTTCGCGCAATTCGAATCGCTTTTCCCATTGAAGGTCTAATTGCTGGGCCCATGGCCCCTCATCAATAGCTTCTGCGGGCTCCAATTGACTGCTTGAGGTCATATTGACGGTGAGGTTTTCGAACATTCCTCCTATACTGACATCTGAATCCCACTCGGAGGATGAGGCTGAATGTGATGGAACTGATCCATCGTCCTTGGCTTGAACCGTTGCTGACGATGTGGGTGTAACATACCCTAACCCCCTGCGTGTACTATCATAGTAATTTGCAGGCTTCCCTTTTGGCACAAAGTTCCGCATCAAACCGCGCCTTCCTTTTCCAAAATTCAGGCCTTCTCCATGCTTCAAGTCGTACCCCATTTTCTTCATAATATGGCGCGCTGGCCGCGCGTAATGAAAGAATTGTGGAGTGTCTGAGTCTGAACTTGAATCTGCGACCGTGGGTCCCCGTGGTTGGGTTCTACCAAAGATTATCGGTAACTGACCTTCTTTGGATGGCGGGATCACCAAGACGACTCCTTCTGCGGATTCCATGGGCGTACTGGACGCACTTGGCTTATGTAAAGGCATGTGTAGGGAGCTATCCGTAATGGATTCAAATAGCCCAACACTCGCAAGATAATCAAAGAAATATTATCATTAATTACCCATTCACCTTCATCCTCTGAAGGAGTATTACATAGGGGATTATTGAGACATGCTATAATTGGTTCACCAATCAGAATGGCTGGCATGCCTGCTTCGGATTCTGAATCCGCCTCGTTGCCACTTTCATCATCGTCCGGCAACGGTTCTTTGAGTGCTCCACCGGTCTTTTGATATAGGAGAGCGTCAGTGAAGTAATTTTTCACCCTTTGAATGGTTGCTTCTCAGCAAAGACAGTTCGTACTGTCGCATCATCTTCAACATACTTGAAGCATTGGTGCAGGGTGGAGGGAACGATCCAATTGGCATGGATCCATGGCCGTCCCAGCAGCAGGTTATATGATGTATCAGCATCAATGACATAGCACGTCACTTCTGACTTCAGGCTCCCGATTCTGCAACGGAGTCGAATTTTCCCCAGTGGATGACTGCTCCCGGCGTTGAAACCGTATATTGTAGTAGTGGTTGCGGACAACCTGTACAATGGTATGCCGAGGAAGTAGAGAAGCATTTTGGGGATGATGCTGAGTGCAGACCCTGGATCGACTTGTATTCTTTCAATGCACGTTGAACCGATATATCCGGTGTAGTACAGAGGTCGATCGTGCTTATTGTCTTTGAGAAGCATATCTTCCGCCGTGAAGGTAATAGCGGGCACCTGATTGTGCATGATGACATTCTGGGTAAGGAGATTGAACGTCGTCGTTAAAGATTTCAAGCATGCATGTCAGAAAGGATTCTGAATTGGCTAGCGCATCCCTGAGTGCTTCTCTTGTTTCTTTCGAGAGGCGAAGGAGCTCGTGTATAGTGATACGAGCTGGGATATTGGCCAGCTGAGCCAATATGTCAAAGTGAAAGGGCGTATCAAACCCTTGGCCTGGTGGTTTCTTCAACACGTGGTCGAATCGTACCTCCTTAGGCCTCTCTTTTCCCTTGGTTGGGATTGGAGTGGATGCTGGTATTTGTACTGACGTCGTTTGCTGTTGTGTCTCGTCAGTAGACTTTTCGTACTGCCTCAAGTATGATTTTTCGGATCGGGTGCCCGTCTGTTGAGGCGCATCGGCTTGCGCCGTGCAAGCAAGCTTTTCTCCTTCTGAATCACTGAGGGAAGCCGATGTCAGATTGCCGTCGTCTGGCAGGATGGAGATGACATTGCAAGACTTGCAATTTGAGTTGGGCTGCTTTGGATCCCGCTGTACGTCTTGGACGAGGTCTGGATGTATCCACATGACTTCTCCTGTCTCCAATGTTAAGGGAACAAGACCCTTATTGTTTTGAGCTGTAGCTGGAAGATGCTTGACTTCCAACCGTGGCGCAGGGATGGAATAAGTTCCGTCAGGAACTGTGATCTTCGGAGCTTTGCCGAACTCAAGAGTCACCATATTGGCAGTGACTTTCTTCTGCTCCGTTTTCAACGTCAGAACCCCGGCATCGACCAGGGCTTGTATTCTATCCTTGAAGACATAGCACTTGTCAGTAGGATGGTGGATCATCCTATGGTAGAGACAATATTTAGGGTCGTTTGTGCGCCCTATCTCATTGGACGCCGAGCATCTTGCAGCTTCATTTGTTCCCTTTGTGGAGCAGATGGAATATGGTTACCACCTGGTCGTCTTTGAACGAGTACTGCTTTGGGGGAAACTTAGACTCCTGGCTGTTGGAGACGCTCTTCCTGGCCTTCGACTGCACATCTCCGGATAACTCTACAGACATAGTCTCTTTGCCTTTAGCTTGAGAAGATTGCGGTAGGTCACTACGCCCTTGGTTGTTCACACCCCATTTGCCTCTAGGGGCGGATGGTTCGAACTTTTTAGCCGACTTCTCGGCTATCTCAGCTTGTTCGACTAATTCTTTCCAAGTGTGGGCTTTAACTGCCCCCATGCGCACTTCCACTTGGTCTAAGAAGTTGTCTGCATGTCTGTAAGAGCATGGGTAATGGCATCCCTGCTGGGCACATCAAGGATAAATTTCTGAACTGTTCAATGTAGTCACGGACAGATTCGCCCTTCCTTTGCACAGTGGAGAGGAGTTTGTCCATGGTCACTTCGGTATCGTCCTCATAGAAACGAGAGAGGAACCGAGTTTCCAGGTCGATCCAGGAGTTGATAGAGCCCGGGGGAAGACTGCGAAACCAGTCAAATGCCACCCCCTTTAAGGTGCCAATGAAAAGCCTAGCCATGATGGCGTCATTGCTTATAACATTACCAGTCTGAGACCGGAAATAGTAGATGTGCTGATTTGGCGAGCTCTTTCCGTCATAGGTATGCAATGTTGGTGGTTTGAACTTCGGTGGATATGGCACCGAATCCCACTCCAGCGGATAAGGACGGACTGCCCCTACCTTCTTTAATTCATCCCTCTGAGCTAGGGATGTGATTTGAGCTTGGAGGCCCTTAAGGACTTCGGCATCTAAGGAAGAACCCTCCTTGGATTTCTCCGGCTTTGGTTGCTCATTGCTGAAGTGTTCCTCCTCATCGTGATTGCTCCCGGTATCATTGTTATTCCGGCTATTGAGGAGTTGAGCGAGCATCTGTTGAATATTGTCCAGAGCCTCTTGCTGGGTTTTGGAAGTTTGCTCTTGAGCTTCCAGGCGCCGGCGAAGATCGTCGTTAGCATTATCAGCCATATTGACTGATGCTCTGCCCGTTCGCACCGAGCTAACTGTCGCCGAAGAGGCGTACCCACTATCTTCATCTTCTTCATCGGATGGCTGGAGTGATCTCCTGGGCCCTGGCGAGGCTAGGGCCGTCGAGGAGGAAGGATGTTCATAAGTGTAGGGTATCGCCACCCTGGATCTGGTGTTTCGGAAAACACCCTCTTCATGCACCAAAACTTCGCCTAAGCCTGGACTGTAATCTGGATCTGGGGAGCTGTAGGGGATGTCGTCAGCTGTTTGTCTTCCCCTGCGCAGCTCTCGCCCTCTCCCAGTCATGTTGACGGATGCGGAGGGTAGATCTCGCGAGATGCTCCTTCTGCGATGCTTCATCGGGCTTATACCGATAGTCGATCAAAAACTGACCGTCGTCTTGGAGGCGTGGCGGGGATTGATCCCAGCCGGCAATGGACCGAGTGGAGTGTCACCAGCTGACATCCCACTTGTTGACAACAGGGGGAAGAGGTTTGTCTATCCGTCAACAATTTCCTCAAATCAGACCCGGTTGGGTCCCTGCAATCAAGCGCAAAGGCTCTTTTGGATCGCACATGGGATGATGTCCTGCTTCTTTTATCCCTGCAGATGAGATTAGCACTGAATAGTGCTTTGGTTCTAACTTCGCCATCAGGCGCGAGCTTAGTGCTTGACGCACTGGAAAGCGGAGCACGCTGTGGTGCTTCACCCGCTATGCTGCTGCGAAGGTAATTAGCCTTAGAAGTACTTTGGCTTCAGCTTCGCGGTCATGGACCCTGCGCGTACGCTGTGGTACAGTAGCTTCGCTCGTAAGAACGAGGCCAGCGCGAGGCATTGCTGCTCTTAAATGGACGACGGTATGATTGCCGTCGTAACTTTATGATTGGAGCAGACAGGCATCTTGTCTTTTTCTTCGTGAGAGAAGCGCGGTTTAGGCGTAGCTATGCCTGAAGCTTCGGTCGGAGACTTCTGTTTAGGCTTCCATATCCGCCTTGGCAGAGGAGACTTAAGTTCGCAAGGAACCTGATTAGCCACACACGAGGCTGAGGGGTGTTGGCAGAACTCTGCTTCCGGTTTCTGATTTGAAACCTTGGTCGTGGAAACCCTCCTATGCTTCCGTGCTCGAAGCATTGGGCCACCCCCAGAGAGGACTTCTTCAAATCTTCCTTGATCGAACTGAACCACCAAGTTCTCACAAGTAAAGGAGTCAGACTGCGGACATGCTTCCTTGTTGCGCCAAATAACCGCAGTAGGTTCACAGAGAATCTTTTCTGTCTCCGCAGAGATTTTCCTTAAAGATTTAGCCAGAGGGGCTCTGGCTACACCGGCTTTTCTGAATTCAGAGTTAGACCCGAAGGTCTGTTCGTCGCATTGCGACACTTGATTCTCGACAGTGGAGAATTTCATCCCCAGCGGAGTCGCCATCTTGTTTTCCATTATGTTTGCAAGGGGAAAAATTTACAAAAAAGAGTTTGAGGAGCTAAATTACAAGTATTCTTAAAAAGATTACAAGTAGATCTCCTCAGAGATTCTGGAGAAGTGTGCCGATAGGAGTCTGGTCAGCGCGCGACCACTTTGTCCCTTTGACGATGCGAGCGATGAGATTCCCTTCTCGCCTGGTTCTGGGAATCAGAGAATAGAAGGTTGGTAGAACCCTCTTGCTGCTTCTCAAAATCGCCTTCAATAAGGAATTCCTTCTCGCCTGGTTCCGGAGATTCCTTGAGAAGAAGGACGATGTTAGGGTATCAACACCCTGGTTAGAGAAAGCAATTCTCTAAAAGGTCTCTGAATTCGAGAGCGCACGGTGCGTTATGAAGAAGCCTCTGCTTGTGGAGTCCTCTTTTCTCCTATTGATTGATCGATCTTCTCTCCTTGTACCCCTGGCGGGCTATTTATAGGGAGAGCAAGGGTATAATCGTCCCTTGAAGATATGGAAACAGATTGAATCAAATCTGTTTAAATCTGGAAAGTAGCCTTGCTGCGAGGCTAGGATTAGCTTCTGCGAAGCTAGAATTGGCGGTCGGTTGATCTTCTTGATCCTTTCCATATCGTTGGAGGATTTCCCCTGATCTTCTTACTCGTTTTAGGAGAGTCAAGAGATTGTGGCAATCAACTGCCAAATTTGATCTTTGATTTGATCTTAATTGGATTTGATCTGATTGGATCCGATCTCATCCGGAGATTTGATTGGTCAAAGGTTGACCATAGCAGACCAATAGCGGAGCTGTCAGCATTGAGCTCATAGCGGAGCTAGAGACGGTTTCTGGCGAAGTCCGAAAGAAACCCTTTGGCGGAGCTGGAAGTCCTCTGTGGCGATGTTTGCGACTTAGCTTCTTGGCGAGGCTTTGGATGGCTTCGAGGCGAAGTCGAGTGATATTAGCCTCTCAAGCGAGGCTATCTTTTTGGGCTCATGCGATGCTAAGTGTTAGCACCTTAGACCTGCTGAGGTCTGTTTAGAAACAATCTGGGTTCACTGTCTGCTTGCTGGATCAGTGGAGTCCAAGTTGCTTCCTTGTCCCTCGGAGATGGGTGAAAAACTGGTCTTCAGCTCGTCTGTCACTTGTCTTTTGTAAATGTCAACAAGTTTAGACATTGTTCGGACCAATGAGAATCTTGTCTTTTTTAAGTGTCAACACAAGTTTTATCCCATATTGGTAATATGTGTATTAACCTAGAATGTCACACTATGTATATAACGAGCCGAGTTGATGTGGAAGGACTAATACACGGAAATCTATGTGCATATTCATGTAAGTCATTCACCTTGTGTCATGACATAGCGGAATGTAATTCTTGATAGTGAGGACATGTAGACCATAAATGTATGGGGCCTAGAACAAGTAAATTAGGTTGGAGAATTTTGTTATCTCATGGGCTTAGTTGTAAACTACCCCTTTTAGAATGCTTGTCTTATGAATTTATTGTATCGATACCCTATGGCATGGTTTACTCATTGAGCTGTCGAGCTCATTTTATTTTCTTTCCATCTTTTCAGGTTTGGATAAGGGTAAAGGACCACTCTAACCGGAAGAATTAAGTTTATGAATGTATGGCATATTGTTGTATCATTTTGATTGACTCTTGTTATATAAACATGTATGTATGGGCTCTACTTAAGACTTTTTCTTGTGGAAATCATGTTGGGATGTACTCGGTGTATATTTGTCCTTATGGTATTTGCAACTAGGGGCTTATGTGTGTTGTAATATTTTGAATTTGTGGACTCCGTTGTTATGTAATGTTCATGAACTTTGAAAGATGACCATGTGTGGGAGTATGGTATTGGAAATTTAACTCTTGTGGTTCTATGGTGTTAAGATTCATGATTGAGAAGGAGGATGCAAGTTATGACATAAGTATATGATTAAGGATTATTGTATTGTGCCATGATAAGTAGGCCGAGTGGGCCGAAATCTTTGATGGGATTAAGTAGGCCTTGGAGCCGAAATTGTTATTTATTGTATGTTGAAAATGGCAAAATATTAGGGTTGATGCTGCCGAAATTTTTACTATATTGGAGAATTAGAGATAATTGGTATATTAGGCCTAATCTTGTTTATTAGAAGTTGGGACCGTTACATTCGCAAATCCACAAATCCCTTGATGGTGGCATGAATGCAGTGCATAGGGGTCTCAATAATGAAATAAATCAAAACCATTTCCTGCAAAATCTCTCAAACTCCTCTCCTTCAACCTCATGAAACCATTTCCCTGCAAAAATCCCCTAAACTATTCTCCTTCAACCTCATCAAACCAATTTTTCTGTAAAAATCCCCTAAACTCCTCCTTCACCTCATCAAACCCACTTCCCTCCAAAATCCCATCCCCACTCTCCTTCCTCAAGGCTTAGTCATGCACCAACCAAGTCCTCCTCCTCGTCCTCCGCAAATCCGCAAATCCCCTGATGGTGGCTTGATTGCAGTGTATATGGGGGTCTCAACAATGAAATAATTAGTCGGAGGGGGAGGAGGCTGTGCAGGATTGAGGGGGTGTGGGAGGGGAAGGTGAAGAAGCGGGCAGTGGAGGGTAGGGGGTGGAGGAGGGCGATGGAGGGTAGGGGTAGAGGGGTTGAGGAGAGGGCGGTGGAGGGCGGGACCGCTGTCGAGGGGGAGTGGTGGAGGGTTGAGGGGAAGGGCGGTGGAGGACGGGGCCGTCGCCGAGGGGGAGCGGGAGGAAGTGGTTGCTGACGATGGGGACGAAAGCACTTCATACCGGAGACCGTGCCAAGGAAGGTGACGGGCATGAGGGTTAGAGGGAGAGGACGACGACGGCGATGACGAGAGACGGGAAGATGTGGCTGCCAAAGCCACCGCAGGCGAAGACAATGCGAACGATAGAGGTGGGGGAGGCCTCGCCGGGGGGGGGGGGGTGGTGGGGGGTTGGGGGGGCGTAGCCATTGAATTTGAGAAGAAAGAGGAGATAGAGATAGAGAAATGCATGTCAAGAGAGAGAGAGAGAGAGAGAGAGAGAGAGAGAGAGAGAGGGAGGGAGGGAAATGCATGTGACATGCACATGCTTAAGTGAGGTTAGTTTGGTCTTTGAAAAACACGTGACATGTACTTGCTGGATGGAGTTAACATTTGATTAACAGAAGGAAGCAAGTTGCACGTAAGTTAAAGTTGGAGGTTCTATTTGATTTAAAAAATTGTGCGGAGTATTTTTTTTTATTTTTTTTATTTTAAAAGAACATGAAATTTTGAGGTTGTTTTTAATTATCCCATAAAGTATCCCTTCCAGTGAAAATTAGATCACCTGTAAAGAACTATGAGTGAATTGTGAGAATCGTAGGTTCAAGTTTTGACTAGCCTATATTTTAAAAAATTAATGAATAAAGATTCCGACACTATGAAAAAAAATAAATATTATGGCACTGCTTCCGTTTGTTCCGTTTGTTACTCCATAAGTTAGACAGTCACGTCGAAAAAGTTTAGTCATCAAATGGAATCCATACACGGAAAAAAATGTCATTTGATTGTTGATTATAACCCATCTCAATTGGAAAGTCACATCGATAAAATTAACTAATGACTGAAAATTTTCACAAGATAATAAATTATCTGTGTCATTGGTTATTATAACTATTTAATTGGAAAATCACATCAATAAAGTTGATTGATCAATAAACTCATGGCAAAATAAATGTCAAGTAATTGCTTACAAATTAGTTAGAAAGTCATACTGACAAAATCAACCAATGAATTCAAAGGAAATATCACATCAATAAAGTCGACTAATCAATAAACTCTACATGACAAAAAATGAAATAAGATGGAATCACAGTAAGACTCTAGCGCTTCATTCATTTCGTTCAAAGATATAAAATAAATAGAGAAGTACGAAACAAGGGGCTTTATCAATTCATGTTTTATCTACATGCATTCACCTTTCTACTCACGTTTGCAGCATGAATAATAATAATTATAACTTCGGTTCATATGTGTGAGTCACATACATCACTAACTATGTTAAAACTAAGCTAAATAGAAATAATTAAAACATAGATAATATAGATAGATAGGAGATAAAGGATACATAGTCTCCAAACGGATAGATATAGGCAATAGTTGGTGGATATAAGGACAATAAAAGATATGAAAAGTATAAACCAGTGTATTAACCCACTGGTAATACCCATCTTCCATGAGGAAGCTTTCAGGTTCAATCTCCACAGTTGTCAAACTGGAACAAAAGATTTAAATTGGATAATTACTAATAGATTTGTGTACAGATTGTATGGTGACCTCTTTTCTGTTTCTCAACTCATGTGCATAAATATTGGCTGCCCTAGGTTAACTAAATGTGTTCTCCCAATTTAATAGTTTCTTCATTAATAAATAAGTTAAGATCTGGATCAGGCAGTTGTCATAAACCCAATATGTTTGGCTTTGGAGGTAAACTAGTGGAAGCAAAAGAAAATGAGAATAAAATTTATTTTCAATTATTTCTTACAACGGAAGATAAGAAAATGCAAATGAAGTTCCCTAAAAAGAAAGAATGAAGGTAAAGAGAGTGACAAAAGAATTTACATTAAAAAAATAAAAAAAATCTCTTCTACGTTTTTTTTACTCTCATCCAGTGAAAGTGATAGAACATCAGACATCTTAAATCTCCATGGACTTTGTCCAAATTTGTAGATTATGTTGTCCAAACTTCGTAGGATCTTAGTTGCATAAACTTTGAACTTTAATGGAGTGATTTTTATTTTTATGTTTTGATTTCTGTCCAATTACTTAACACCCAAAAAAGAAAAACGACTTTGTCCGCTTTTCATTTCTTTTTCCGAAGCTCAAATTTTATCATAATTAATTAATTTATTCTCCTTGTTCATGCCCCTATAAATCACGGAGGGAATATTGAAGTGATGCTTGATGGTAAAAGATTGAGAGTGGTTCATTAACATCCTAGGTTCAATCTCATGAATGAAAATTATATATAATGAATATATGGTTGTAAACTTATTTTCAATGCTAATCCAATTTTTTTTTTTTTGAATGCCAGGATTTACATGCATAATTCCATTGAAATTTAACCACTGTTAAAATAATTAACCATGGAGCTTTCTCTCGCGCACACAATTTTATTTCATTGATTTACTCATTACAACATGGCATACAGGCATAGTACAATAGGAGAAGCACATGAACTGATACACACATGAACTGATACACACGTGCACTGCCAGTAGGCACGTTTACGTATACAATACAGTAAAATACACACATACCTGAAGAAGGTATATATGTAATTTATTACAATAAACTACGAGCGAATCAAACGGGGGAATAATTGCTTGGGGAAATATGATTCTTGAAAACATGAAAATACCTGAAACTCTCCCCGTCACTGCCCCTCCCAAGTTTGTGATCGTCATTACCGATCACAATACTATTGTCCTGTATCCAAACATTAAACCTTGCGTAATTGTTCAAGATTTTAATGATTCCCACCTCTTTAAAAGTGCTCCCTCTGTCTTCGGAAGCAGCAACATGCAATTCCCAGTTCCCGTCGTTTATCCTCCACGTCAGGCTCTCGCTCCCGAAAGTCGAAATCACCAGCGGATCCTCTTGGTAGCCAATGCACCAGTCGGGTGTCTGCGTGTCGTTCCTGTTCAAAACGCTCTCACTTGCGTCCTTCCCGCAATAAGCCACCGCTCTTTTCTCTCCTACGTTCCTAAGTTGGTAGCACCAGATACCCATGGCTTCGCAACGCCCAACGATCTCTACGGTTTTTGTTCTGAAATAAGTTTGTTGCTTTCCTGAGGGAAGGAAATGGACCCATATTTATAGTTGAGTCGGGGAGAGCTAGCTGTATATATCAAAATTATATATTACAAGTTATTTAATGCTAACTAAACTAAGGTGACTGAAGTCCCTTTGACCAGGTAATTAGTCCTAGATAGCTAAGCTTAAACATGGTGGTTGCTATAGAATGACATAAGTGATGACCTCAAATGTATGCATCATGTTTATTTATATCTTATATTCAATATCATTTTGTCGAACATCACTTAAGCATGACTGTTAATTTGTTAAGTGGCCAAAAAGTTTAAGAAAAAAGCTCCAGAAATTATATGCAGTTGAGTAAGGTGGAGAGAGGGAACATATGATGCACCTAGAACTTAATCTTGCAACTATAATTTAGGATACGAACATGTCGAACTAATCTTTATGTTTTTAAATGTTTATAGATGAAAAAGCATGATTTTTTACTATCACTTATTCATGGATTAAGTGATTGTAAAACTTACGATTTTTCTAGAATAGAACATATCCAATCATTAAATTCATGACTAAACAAGATTGAAACCACAAATTTTTTTAATGCATCTATGTTTTAAGCGACGACGATCATATTGTAGTGTCGGATTTTAAAATTATGATTGCAACATTGAGTTTTATATGCACCATAAGAGGTGGCCACTGATCTCCCATTTTCTATATCTCTGTTTGTGTGTGTATATATAGATTTGGATCTTTTCGAAAGATTCGAGCATGAATTCGTTCCACTTAAATTTAATGTTGCATCATTCAAATACAATATCCACTTCATTAAAATTGTTTTACATTATTTAAAGCAACTAAAAATAAATAATCAAGTATTTTGAATATTTTTTTTCTATTCATCTAGTAAGGAACAAAATGAACGGCTAAAATACATCCAGTAAGGGACAAAATGAATGGCTGAAATAGTTGGTTAGTTTAATCGTTTAGAATATTTGAAACCTAACAAAAAATTAGTATGTGAGGTTTTTAAATGATTATATCATGATCAAATGGTTGGATCGAGAATTTATATATCTAAAGTCAATACTTAAATAATATGTTATTTTCGACTGTCCATTTGTGACTACTTGACGAGGAGACAAGAAAACTATAAAATACTTGATTATTAATTTTTAACTATTTCAAATAATATAAATCAGCTTTAACAGAGTTGATCTTATATTTAAATATCGTAACATTAAATTTTAGTGGAAAAATTTTTATGCTCTAGTACTTCCAAGTTGCCCAGTATATTTCTTTTTCTCTGTACGTGTGCTTAGAGAATCTAAAGATAGAATCACCAACTTTCACACGTTAAAGAACCTTCATATGACTAATTGGTTGTCACATTGGTCTTGTAATATACTCCAACTTCTTCCGAGAAATTCATAGGACCAAACTGTCATTATTGTATATAGTATACAACAAACAATTAGTTATTAATCATCTTAATGTCTTAATATATACTAAAAGCAAGTGGACCAAAAGATGCCAACGTCTATCCGCGGCCTTTCTATTCTAGAAGTCTGTTGGAGAAATTATGGAGAAGACAAAAAATTATTTGAAAAGTCAAAATTTTGATCATGGTTTTATAATTTATTAATAAAAAAAAATGTAACTATTTGAGTTCTTAAACCACCTTCTCAAAAGAAATAAAAAAGTAATTATTCATGTACAGTTGTGGTTTTTCAGTTGTCATTCGTTTCCAAATACATAAGCAAAAGAAGGGTGACCGAGTAAGGGAAAAAAATGACAAATTAATAAAAGTGAGGTATTTTTTTATATATTAGTCTCTCAAATAATTTAAAAGTTTTAACATATTATTAATTTTAGACTTGGATCATGATTTATTTCAAAGATATCGAGTTATAACTAATCCTTTTTCTAATCAGATTTCAAATTTTTAATAACAGAATATTTTATTTATTCAACATCTGCATGTATTTGAGAAAATATACGTTAAGACTTTTAATTTACATTTAAATATTTAATATATTTCGTATCACATCTCATATAATAATAGTCTGTTAGCACTTTATTAAACTCAAACTAAAAAATGATCACGCATCTACCACTATCTTTAGTTATTATCTTTGGAGTGGCTAGTGGAGCATATCGATTAGTGTAAGAAAGTGTGTCCCTTCTCACCGACTTTAAAGTTCTCGCTACGCCACTAAGGCGTTTTTTGTGGCTTTCGCAAAAGGGAAAAAAAAAGAAAAAGAAAAACCTAGCGGCAAACTTTTGCGGAAAATAATTTTCAATAGCACATAGGGTTTGTTCTCTGGCATACCAAGCCCCAAATCAGGGGAAGCCTCTCGTGGCGAAGGCCACACTTGCTTTGAGTATTTGATATGCCACTGGGTGAAATAGGAAAAGTATTACTCAAGATTTCAGGGACTCAACCAACCTCAAGACATGTGTGGATCGGGTGTGAAGTTTCTGGGAAAATAAAATTTAAAAAAATATATTGAAATTCTTTGAAAATAAAATATGCATAAAAATGTATAGAAAAGATGGCAGAAAATGGTATATATATATATATATATATATATATATATATATATATATATATATATATAGGGTCAAGTGCTCCTAGTAGGTCTCCTTAGATTGTAATCTAAGGAGACGGCTTAAAACTCTAACATCCCGATTTTTTTTTCACGATCCGACCGTACATTATCATATTCATGTTATAAGATGTGCGCATATAAAAAATCACGTGGTTTGAAGTTCATTTACTCATTGATCTAATCGTTCCATTTTGTTCTACTGTTTAAAAACCGTTAATGTTTGAACCCAAAGAAAAAGAGTAAACAAACTTTAAATCACATGATTTTTTATGTGCATACATCTTATAACATGAATATGATAATATACGGTCGGATCGTGAATTAAAAATCGAGATGTTAGAGTTTTAAGCTGTCTCCTTAGATTACAATCTAAGGAGACCTACTAGGAACACTTTTCCCATATATATATATATATATATATATATATATATATATATATATATATATATATATATATATATATTATATATATATATATATATATAGACTTGTGTCATCCCGAAAAGATTTGAAGCTGAATTCTTCTCACTCAAATACAACCCCACAACATCTGAATGCAAGATCCATTCCGTTGAAGTTGATCTACATTATTTCAAGTAATTAAAAATTAAAATCATGTATTTTGAATACTTTTTACTCATTCATCACGTAGACGCAAAATGAATAGTCGAAAATACATATTGCTTTGGTCGAAAATGTATATTGCTTAGATCTACGTCTTTAAACATATAAATTCTCGATCCGATAATTTCATCATGATCTAAACACTTACGTACAACAGTTTTTGTTAGATTTCAAATTTTTTACGCGGTTAAACTAATCAACTTACTATTTCAGTCTTTCATTTTGTGCCTACATGGTAGATGAGTAAAAAGTATTCAAAATACATAATTGAATTTTAGTTAGTTGAAATCATGTAAATTAACTTAAACAGAGTGTATCTTGTATTCATATATAGTATGATGAGCCGGAACTAAATCATTTAAACACCAAAATTATCTTATTACAGTGCTTCTCATAGAAAAAATTAAGGTAATTTTATCTGAGCCGATTCTCTTGTTTCATCACGTCCCTTTATGGAATGTATCCTATAAAGAATATAATCACTCAACCAATCGCTGGCTTGTCGTATGGCTCGACGTAACCTGAGACCGTATATTGTTTTTCCGTAGGAGTTACGATCGGTTTGGATAATAGAAAATAGAAATTGGAAATGTGGTTGTGGGCTTATTTCTTCGAAGCACGGATGTTGACACCAACAAAAGTGATAAAGAAACTCATCAGATTAGTGCTTCTAAGAAAATAATAAAAGTATCCATTATTTTTCAAAAAATGTCCAAAATATCACTCATCCTCCTTCCTCTCATGCTATATCTCTGCCATCAGCTGTCGTCGTCCCCCCTCCTGCTGCCCTCTCCCTCATCCCACGACCTCCCCTCCCTCCACCCTCCCTCTCTCCTCCTCCTCCTCGCCGCCAGAACTCGCGGCGAGTTCTGGCGGCGAGGATGAAGAGGAAGGAGGTGGAAATCCTCTCCCTCCCTCCCCACAAGCCCTACACCTTTAGACCCCCCACCCCCTCCTTTGGATTAGTGCACCTGCCTGTCACCGCTCGCGGCTGTGTTCAATCGTGTGTTTGGTCATGCGTGGGAAAAAGGGATACTGCTGGTTTTAGGGTGGGGGGAGAGGGCTCGCTGCGGGTCGTCGGGAAAGAAGAAGGAGAAAGAGGCGAGAAGAATAAGCAATATTTTGAATTAATTCACGAAAATAGTTGCGCCAAAAAAATAATTGCATATTTTTAATTTTTTTGTGAGTATCTTAATCAATTTTGTGTGTGCCAATATCGATATTACCTATTTGTTCAGACTAACAATTTCTCCTATTTGAATTGCACCTCAAAAGAAAGATGGGTCCAACTAAAAATTAAGAAGATATAAACTTTCACATCACACTTTTTTTACTCTTGAAATTGAGTGAAAAAGAGAGTAAAAGTGAGCCTCATTTGTACTTCATTTTTGGAAGAAAAATTGTGTATGGTTAAAACAATTTCAAGAGCAAAAAAAAAGTTGCTAGAGTGTAGTCTCAAACCAGAACTTAAATAGTGTCATTGACTTTTTTCCATGTGCTAGTGATCACATTCTTTAATATTTTTCGGCCTCTATACTTTGTTATTTATTTCTTAACTTTAATGAAATGAATTCTGGATTGGAATTGTACTGATTCCTTCATAAAGGACATTTTAAAAACTAAAGATTTTTATACATTAAGGGTCTGTTTGGTTGTCGTAACTGGCCGTAATTCGTAGTTGTAATTGGTAAAGTCTTTTACAATTGTAAATGAGTTACATGTATGTAAATTTTACGGTGTTTGGTTGGTAATATAAAATTGTAAAATGGGATAGTGTATTGTACTTTACGGTGTTTGGTTGTCGTAATGTATAAGTCGTAAGTGAAAAAGTTGACCACAAAATTAACTATTTGGTGATTTTAAAAGTTTTAATACTGCAAATAAATATTAAAAAAATTAAATATTAAAAAATTTTAATATTAATATAAAAAAATATTACAAATTTGTATGATCACAAAATTAACTGTAACTGGGTTGTAAGTGAGTGGTAACTGGGTTGCAAGTGAGTGTTAGTTGAGTTACGTAAGTCTTTTACGAATTACGGTCCAAACAAACGCTGTAGTTTGTAACTAGGTAGTAAGTTATTTACGAATTACGGAGTTTTACGCGAAACAAACAGCCCCTAACATTCGAAAAAAAAAACTTCCCATCCTCATAAAACTTTGCTGTCCAAGGACTTTGAATTACCAACTTGCATATCATAGAGACATAGGACTACTTTATAACTTTTTTTCTTGAAATATTATGACGAGTAGCCTTCATCCCTTGATGTCATTGGAAATCAGTCGCTAGCATTAGCGAAGAAGAAAGTAGAAAAGTATTAGGGTTGAATTGTTTTAATCACAAATAACAAACATTTCTCATTAAGTTATAATGAAAAAGTACATATTTATGTTTATGTTTGTGAATGTACATGTAATCAATAATTGGCTTGATTAGAGGCCACAAATTCCAGCCTGTTTGAATATGAACTGTAATGAGTGTGAGAATTAGGGTTTTAATATTTAGAATGGAAATATCTTTATCTCTCTATTTTGTTTCTTGATATTATGTAATAATTACTATAGATTGAAAACTTTATTTTTCTTTCAGCTCTCTTACTCACATCGCTGCTGGAGAGTACAAAACTTCGCTCCTCTCTTGAAAAGCCGTAGAATTTGTTAAAACTTAATTTATCCTCGCATACAGTGGAGTTTTCTGGACTTTTTATATATGAAGTTTTAGGGGTTTTGTTTTAACACGATGTATTCAGGTAATTTTGTAAGCCAGAGTATTCTATTTAGTCATAGTGGCGGTGGTGACATAGGCCAATCTAAATTGGTCAATGCTCATGGTACAAGTTGCCCACCTTAATCACCCTCTATCCCTTTCTGAATGGATTAGAAACCACCACCAACCAGTATTATTTACTAAATGAAAGAAAGATATTCCCTCCGTTTTGGAAATAGAAGTTTGTTTTTGTCTCAAATTAGTAGTCTATTTTGAATCTCAATACTAATTTTACTATTCTCAATGCTACTATATCATTCCCAATGTTACTTTTACTATTCAATTTGAATTTCTTACTTTTCTTGTCTGGTCAAAAAAATGACAAAAATACCTAACGGAGGTAGTAAATAAAATTTAACATCCACACTGCTCACATGTGTTGATGCATTAAGATTGGAGATAGTTTTCAAGATATATTTCATTCTTCAATATCTTTTTTTAGTCAAAGGCAAATAATACCACGCGATTTTGTTTAAAAAAAAAAAAAAGTAATGAAACAATTATAAACGATTCCAGGATGAGATCAGGGTTATATTCTTCCATGTCATTGTTCTTCTGAGCTATCATGGCATGTGTTTGTTACATCATTGACTTTAGTGCATGAGAAAAATATGAGTAGATGTAAATTATGCGAGAGTGGAGGAAAGACCCATCAAATTTAAAGGTATTTTTTTAACACTTCATCTCGCAGGCTAAAGAAGAGAGGATAGTGTGATTGATTCAATATTTTCTCAAGGATATAAAAAATTTCCATGCTAATTGCGTAATGACAAAACCACCAAAATTTGTCTAGTTAAATAATCATCATGTGACTTGTGGGGTGTCACACTTGGTGTTATAATATACCACAACTACTACAAAATAATTATGATATAGCATATGCCGATCAATCATCAATCACCCCAATGTTTGAAGAGTTCAAAAATAGACAAAAGGATATATAATTTAAAGAGTCAAAAACTAGTGCTAGTTGTAATGATTTGTTAACAAAAAAGTTATTATATGCGTGTGCATTTTTTTTTATATAGCTCATTTTCAAACAGATAAAAAAAGTGAAATAGTACCTAGAAATTTGAAGTTAAATAAAATTGAATTTGGGTTATGAAATAGATGAGGAGCTTGCCCCGGCTACAATACCTAAATTTAATATGATTTTTTTTCTTTTTTTCTCGCAAAGTTTCAATGAAAAGCTTCATTGTACATTGAGGTTCTTTTTTGTGACAAACGAGAGGTACAGGGCAAGCAGGGGGGCTGTATCGAATCCTACTCATCCGAGCTTTCGATAGCGCCGGTTTGACAAACAGAATAGAAGTGAGAAAGGAGGCCAAGCGGGCAAGCCGGACTGAAAAAAGCGATAGCGTAAAAGTAAGGAGCTGAAACTAAAGCTTAGGCGCAATACCGTTTAGTCACTTTGTAAACATTAAGATTGAGCTAGTTTGGAACATAACCAACTCTGGTACTATGAAAAAGTAACTATGACCATGGTAAGATCTTGGAAAAGAAAAAGTCACACCGGTTTAAAAAAAAAAGTTATCATTTTATTACTTAACACAGCCGGTGTTGTTAGAGTTAATTAACTAATAAATAAAAAATCTTACATGATAATAAATATTTTCATGTTATTGTTTAAGGAGCACATGAATTGGAAAGTCACATTGAAGTGTTAATTAACCGCTCAATAAAGAATATTTCCACATGACAAAAGTAGGTCATATCCTTGCTTAGTATAACTGATTAGTTGATTAGTCACATCAACGTATTTAATTAATCAATAACAAATCTTCACATGACTAAGTAAAAGTGATGTTATAGCATGCTATATATTCCTTGTCAATTGGATTAAAATAACATTAACAAAATCAAGTAAACAAAAGAAATAACTCTAAATTTAAAATAATTATCGAATTGTTGAAGCTTGCTAACCAAATAATGAATTTCTAAATGACAAAATAAAATATAATGTCATTGTTACTATATATATGGCCAATTAGTAGGTCACATCAACAAAGTTAACTAATCAATATAAAGTCTTACATGACGAAAAAAATGGCATGTCATTATTTACTCATTAGTTAAAAAGTCATATTGACAAATCTAACCATTCAATTATAATATTTTCCTATTTCAATTGTTGGACATATTTTAGTAACTTTATTATTATGTAAAGACGTATTCATTTCCTATAATTTCATTTTATATCTTATTAAGCTTTAGATTCATATTGCGCGTGATATTGTGATTGTGAAATTTAAGTAATATCAGCAAGCATGCTTCAGAAAATTTTCATTTCTCAACCAACTATCACACTAGTCATGTCTTTATGATCACATTATCCATCCCTAATTGAAGAATGAAAATAAAATTCTGATTTAAGATACTTGAATGTACTCTTCCATATGAGAATTTTGAATAATATTGACAATTTTTATTCATCCTTTTATGATGGACTTATATGATGGACGTGGACAATCACAACACAGTTTCTATCTTTCTCTTGTGAATAAATATTAGTTGGACTAGTTTAACTTGTATTCTTGCAATTTAATAATCTATACATTACTGAATGAGTTAGGATCAACTAGTTGGACGAGACGCATATGATAAGTCTGTAATGTGTCTGGTTTGCAAGAAAATTAGAGAAAGACAAATAAATTGAGAATGAAATTTGTTTCCATTATTTGATTTCAATGGAAGATAAGAAAAAGAAAATGAGAAGAAAGAGATTGACAAAAAACTTTACATAAAATTTCTCTGCTCTCCCTCAATAGAAAATGAAAGAACATACAATCAGAGAGGTCAACCCTCCTTGGACTACGTCCAATTGTAGATTATTATGTTGTTCAAACTCTGCAAATCTTAGTTGAACAAACTTAGAATTTCAATGGAGTGATTTCTTTTCTGTGATTTTCTGTCCAAATACTTAACATTAAAACAAGAAAATAACTTTTCTCCAATTTTTCCAAACCCAAAAAAAAAATATGATGATTAATTTTTTCCTGCATCTTGTAGGGGATATGCCACTGAGAATTCCTGGATTGTAAATTGTTGAGAATGGTCCATGAAGCTCGCAGGTTCATTCTTGCAGCTAGAAATATACAATATATTGATGGAATATATATATAAATAGAACTTTATTTCATTAATTTGTTCATTCATTACAACATACATGACAGAAACCAATTAATCAAACATGTAATTGAGCATACATGCAGGATCATTACTCTCAGTGGTTCCCCCCTCTGTAGCCACGAAAAACCTAAAGGGTGTCGAATCCCTAATCCTTTTCAGTTGCATATCTTTGTTCTCTACCACAATACTGTTGTTACATATCCAAACATTGAACCTTCTGTAATTGTCGTCAACTTAATGACACCCACCTGATGATAACTTGTCCCTCTGTCTCTGGACGCAGCAACATGAAGCTCATAGCTGTGGCCGTCGCTGATCTTCCACGTCAGCTTCTCGCTTCCGAACGTTGCGATCTTTAAAGGATCATTATCGTAGCCAATGCACCAGTCGGGTCTCTGCGTGTCGTTGCTCTCCAGAATTCTTACCTTTGCGTCCTTCCCGCAGTAAACCTCGGCTTTTTGATCTCCTACGTTCGTACATCGTAGAACCAAATACCCATCACTTTAGAACGCCGGCGAACTCCTCAGTTTTTGTTCTTAAAAAAAATTTGTTGTGTTCCTGTGTAAGGAAAGATCCCTATTTATAGTTGAGTCCGAGAGTGATGGGTATGTATTAAAATTATATATTACAAGCAATTTAGTGCTAACTAAGCTAATCATACCAAGCATTAATTCCCCAAGTGCTAATTAACTAAAGTGGCTGAAGGCCATTTGACCAATTAATTAGTCGTAGACAGCCTAGCTCAAACATGATGGTCGCGTTGGAATAACACAAGTGATGGCATCAAATTTAATATATACATCAAGTTTATATGCAATATCATTTTGTGGAACACCAATTATGCATGACCATTAATTTGTCAAGTAGCCAAAAATTTATAAAAACACTACCAAACTGGCATGTAGTTTAGTAAGGGAGAGAGAAATCTGCCTATCCATGAGACCGAGGAGTGGATAGCAGGGAAGATCACCTGGTGTGTGTCAAACAACAACAACAATAACGACAACTAAGTCATTTGTCCCAAGTTTTTTGGGGTAGGCTACCTGAACCAAAAGAGAATTACGCCAGATCGGACACATGGATCAGCTTTCTCCACTCATTCCTATCAGCAATATGCCTTCACTAAGACCTTTAGCCTCTGTATCTTGTCGTATTACCTCCAGCTATGTTTTCTCCAGTCTCTCCTACACTCTTTTAACTTGCTCTAAATTGATAAGCTCTACTCGTCGACTGGCGCATCTGTAAGTCTACGTTACACATGATCAAATCATCGTAAGCGATTTTAAAATCACCTGATGTTATCATCTTTCCTAATTTTTAAACTAATAAGAAATTTTTCATTCCCGAGTAACAACTAAAATTATTTAAAGGAACTTGAAAAGAGAGTTAATGAGATATATGCCATGTGACAACATGATCAATTTGAGCTCATGCGATCGGGATTTTTCGCCATATACAATCAGACGCTCTCGATTGATCCTATTAAAAATACACAGGAAAAAAAAGAACACATTTCAGATTAAGAGCACCGATGTGGTGCCCGTCGAAAACCCTCAGGCGTAAGAATGAGAATCCTCGTTTTAGTGGAAGCAAGCGAAAAAATGCTTGTGTGTTGTGTTTTTCAGCAGTAATCAGAAGCAATTTTTTTCTTAATCGAGATCTGAGTGTATATGTACCTGCTGGAGTTATAATTGAGTGTTGCTCTCACGAGAGAACTTCTTGCGCCTAGCGTCTTTTTTCTAGAACAAACTTGAGGAACCCAAGTAACGGAGATGAACGCGCTAGAGAAGTACCCACACGATCAAGAATAGAGAAACAAAAAAGAAAATAAGCCAACACAATATTAACGAGCTTCGGCAATTTACCTACATCCTCGAGGAAAAGGAGAGAGAGATTTATTGATTCAACAATCAATTTCAACTTGTTCTTTACTTCAAGGAATTTTTAAGAGAGATTTTCGATAGGATACAAGAGGAATACAATTCATGAGGACAATTTATGTGGGCTCTAACCCTTATTTATAATCAGAGAGCCTCAGGGATTTAGGAAACCCTAATTGGATTCGACTCCAATTCAGAAACGAAGTCCGAATCCTAAAGGAGAAATTGATCCGCGCCTAGATACGCCTGTCGGTTGTCCGGGACCAATCGAGAGCAGAATGTGCCAGTCGATCGACCGTGCCGGTCGACCGTTGCTTTGCCACGGTCGACCGGGCAGTCGACCGGGCCATGCCTGTGCACGTCGTGTAGACCGGTCGACCGGTCAGTCGACCAGGCTCTGTCCTAGCCTGCTGCAAGTGCCGTTCTCGCTCCCTTTTGACTTCCAATCTCTGCGCTATCCTTCCAATGCCTCTATCTGTTGCAACTGTTTCAGACAGGAACCGCTGCAGAAGTTCATTCCAACCATTGCAGCGCAACGGACGAGTAGCGGAGCGGGTCAAGACCCGCTTTTACACCAAACTCGTGTGGCCTGGTTCAAAAAGAACCGGGTCGGGTAGGAGTCCACGCCCGGACCGGACCCGACGCACGCGCGTGTGTGCATGGTTTCCCCAACGCGCGCGAAAACTCCAAGTACCTAAAGGGCACGCCCTTTGTTCCCATTTTCCTCTATTTACACACTTTAATTGTTCATTCCATATCCAATGTGAAACAAAATATTTTTAGCTACTTTAAGTCCCTTTAACTTTTGAATTAGGCAAACTTTAAACTTGAATATCTCATTCATTTTAAAACGGAATTAAACATGTAAACCACGTTTATCCCCAATGGAAGGAGAACAAACTCAAACCATTATCCAATTGATTCTATCAATGGATCATGCCTTAATTCAGCTCAAAGATTCATGATTTAATTCTTCGTGTTCCCAACATTTTGTAGGTATAAGGAGAAGATGATGGAGATCAATACAAATAACTATATAGAAATTGACACAATGAGGACTGCTTTGTAAGATTATTAATATACTAAAAAACTTGTATTTATGGTTTTCTTGTAGGCTGTCGTAATATTATGTATCTGAAATAACTTAATAACTAAACATACAATTTTAACTGTTTGTCCACAATCTTTATAAAGAACAACATTGTTTGAGATAAAAAATGAGAAGATCATGATCAATAATATATTTTATTTTTTCACTAAATTAAAAAAGATCAGTCTAATTTTTTTATTCAAAATAACCATTTTTCATTATTTTTTCTCCTATTAAATAAGAAATTTCACTAAAAAATGTTCACTCTATTGCTAATCTATTTAACTAATCTATTTAATGAAACGCAGAGACGCATTTAATGTAAATACACAAAAAAATCCTGCCAGATTTCACATAGTCCACTATAATATCAAAAAATTAGGCCAAAGTTTGACAATATGGATTAAAGATGAACAATTTATGAAGTAACCATTTTAAACGAGTGACATGCACATGAGTTACATTTAATGTTACTTATGTGTGCCCCGCTAACATCACATCATTACAATTGCTACGTGAGGCACAAAATAAATGACAATAAGGCTATTTCAACGAAGCTTCCTATCATAAAATACTCAAAATATATCTGAATGACTTAATTAAATAAAAAGTAGGTCTGAGAGACAGAGAGGCTCTTTGGCATGAGAAAGAATGGCAGAAGATTTTACTAACACCAAAAAAAAACGTAAGGGGCTTATAAACATTTTTCCCAAAAAAAAAAAAAAACTATCCCATTGTTGACCCCCAGTTACTAGGGGTCGACTGATGAAAAAGAAAAGATTCTATTCCACCATAGTTAATTTAAACATTTGTCTTATAATCTGAATTTAATTAGAATTATTCAATAGATTTACCTTGAAATATGGAGGGAATGAATACTGTCAAAGTAAAGAAGAAAAGAGAGAATGGAAATTAAGAAGCTCAAAGGAGTTAACACAAGAGTGCGAGCGAAAGTACATTCACATAGAGGGATAATAATAATAAGAGAGATACATTCATGGACTGCGCGCAGGCAGTTTTATTTATTACAAATCAGTGCTAATACGAGCTAATCAAACAGGAGCATAATTGCTCGTGGAAATTTGATTCTTGAAAACCTGAAAATACCGGAAACTCGTCCCGTCACTGTCCCTCCCTAGCTTATGATCGGCGTTTCCTATCACAATACTGTCACCACACGTCCAAAGATCGAACCTTCCGTAGTTATGCAGGATTTTAATGGCTCCGACGTCGAGAAAGTCACCTCCGTCGATAGAAACGAAGAGCTTCAGCTTCCAACCGTGGTCGAAAATCTTCCATGTGTACCTACCTCTCAGCTTGGTCTCAGCGACAACAGGATCTCCTTCGTCGCCAACGCACCAGTCTGGCGTGGCGCTGCGATTTTTCAGCAGAACGCTGTATCCGTTGCCGGTTGGACCTCTGCCATTTGGGAGCGTTCCGTATTTGACCACGGACCTGTGATCTCCCATGTTCGTGACTTCGTACAGCCAGATGCCCATCTTGCCGTCCTCTTGCTCTCGCTGGGTGGTGTTGCTCTTCTCGCTGTGTAAGGGACCAGGGATTCTATTTATAATGAATCGAGCCATTGCTGGTAAATTTTGAAGGAACTTAGTCGTCGCCTAAGGGGACGCATTTTGGAAAATAGGGTGAAAAAAAAAAAAGAGTTATTGGTCAGCGTCATACGAGTTGAGAAAATTATCTCAATGCCCCTAATCTGAAAACTTATTTCTTTTATATCCTAGTTAGTTTCGCAACTGCTCCCCTCCCAAAAGCCCTTTAACGTGTTTGGCGCCGCTTTCACAGACGCTTTTCTGTCTTTTTAATGCAAATATGTGTTATTTATTTATTTATTTAGTTATGTTTGAAAAAGCACGTCGTGGCCTTGATTTTATTGAAGGCATATAAAATGATGAGTCATATAAATAGACTTGGCCAATATGCTAGGCAAATATGTGGATAAATAAAGTATTTGCGGTTTAGGTAAGAATTGTTTTCTTTTTTCTATTTTTTTTTTTTGTTTTGTTTGAGGGGTAGATATTTTTTGGTTTCGATTTTTTTTATTTGTTTTTTCCCCTTATTTCTCTTAGACCAACCAAATCATTGTGTTGAGTAGTATTTGTTTAACGTTAATATTCCATACCTGCTGATTGTTGAAGCAAACATCTAGGTATATGACATAAGTGGCATGCTCTTTCTTAAAATAAATTGGTCGAGGAGGATACATGTTTGAGGAGTAGGTAGAGCGTTCTACAGTTTGTATTTATCAAGAAATGTTCTTTAATTATCGGGTTTCTCACCGCCTCTTATTACTAAGCTATCTCACGGATTAAACTAACTCTTATTAATTCTTATTAAACCAAAAAAATTAATAAGAGTTAGTAAGTCATGATGATTTTGAGATTAGATAAAAAAAAAACACTCTCAAAACCACCTCGAAATCCACCTAATTCTTCAAAACTCAAGTTTCACCATGTATAACTTTCTGGCCGACCCGTCATGCACATATGTGGAGAAGGAAAGAAAAGAGTTGCAGCGGTTAACCGCCCGGAGGAAGCAATAGCAACAGAAGACGTTCGGTCAACCGCCCGGAAGATTGATTTGTGCTCTACAGAGTTGGTGGTTGATCACCCGATTGACCGGCCAGTACGTAAGATTGAACGTGCACAGCTAGCGATCTACCGCATGACAGTTCTGAGCTGATTCTGAGTTGGATTCTGAATTCATTTTTTATCCGAATTCAGATCTGTTGGTTTCTTTTTCTTTATGGATTATGTGGCTATATAAAGAGGAGAATTGTTTCCAACTATTTTAATCTAATTGATTGATTAATAAAATCTCTCTCCCTTTCTGTTTCGAGGACGAAGCAATTGTCAAATTTTCATATTTTCTCACTTTCTTTTTCTCTGTTTTTTGTTCATGTCAATTGGTGAATGTTGTGTGACATATTCTGATATTGTCGGTAGACCTCGGGGAGTTCCTGACACATATGGACCTTGTGGGGTGTCCCCCGGGTCTTATAATATACTCCAACCACTCCAATAATTTCGACGACCAAACTCTCACTATATAATATGAGCAGCCGACAATCCGTCATCATCACCCCAATATCTTAATATATACACTATTATCAACGCCCTATCCTTGTGCCTGCTTTATTCTAAAAATCTTGTAAACTGTGGAAAAATTAAGAGACAATGATAAAAGTTGTTTGAAAAGTCAAAAATAGACAATAAAATAGTGATTGTTGTAAAAGCTTATTAATAAAAAAGAAAGTGACTATCTGCGCGCGCATTTGTGTTGTTTTTCTACTTTTATGATTCATTCCGAAACAGATGTGACTGAAAACCAGAAATTTGAGCTTAAGATAAATAAACTTTGGTAAGTAATATATTAACATTCAAAAAATAAAATTCTCATCTTTTTTTAAACTTAGTTGTACAAGAATTTAGAACAGTTACCAATCTTCAGAAGAAGATAGAAACATAGAAATACTTATAGGTTCTTATGCTTGAAACATTAGTGATATTCAGCAGTCTCCATCACTTAATATCCTGCAAATCAGTCACTAGCAAGGAGGGGAGAAAAAAGTATTGGAGTTGAATTATTTTAGTTAAAATTAACAGTTGAAAAGGAACATTCTTCCGAAGTTATAAATGCATATGGGCATAAACTGAAAAAAAAAAAAAATATTACTTTGAGGGAAAGGAAATATATATGATCCAATGAAAAATAATGGGATTTGAAAATGGGATCCATATGTGATAAAGGATTTTGAACACCTAGTCATGAAAAACATGAAAAATGTATATATATATTTATATATGTATGAATGTTACGTACATAATTCATACCGACTCCTAATAAAATATCCTACATACATATCTATCATCTCCTCAATGCTCAAAAGTGCGAAAAATTATTTTGACAGATCTAAATCATTTATATATACACCAAATAGTCTTGCTATAGTGTTTCTCACAGAAAAATCGAAGGCAAAATTTTCTGGGCTGTTCTCTCATTTTCATTATGTCCCTGGCATTGCATAAGACAATGTAATCCCTCTTCAGCAATTTCTGCTAGCTGGCCTGCATGACTCGATATCACATGAGATCTGGTCTTATCTTTGCCAATAAAAGTTGGAGTGTAACCTCAAACCAGGACTAAGTATTCTCATAAACACTTTTTTATGTGCTAGTGATAACATTTTTTATAATTAAACATACCACACGACTAAACATTCCTTATATGTCAAACATTCGAATAACAAAACTTACCATCGTTCTCAAACTCAAAGGACTTTGAATAATTACCAGCTTCCAGCATAGATAGAAACATAGGAAACTTCATAGATTCTTATCCTTGAAAGATTAGTGTATTTTACCGGTCCTCATGTTAACGCAAGTCAGGCACTAGCAAGGAGGATGAAAGATAAAAAGTAATGGAGTTGAATATTTTAGTTAAGAAATAACGGTTGAAAAGAACATTCTTCCGTGAGTTATAAAATATGGACATAATTTGCTTTATTATTATTTTTTATGTGAAGGGAAAAGCAAAGATATGAATTCTAAACGGAAAGTAACAGGACACAAAAACAGAATACTATAGTTGAAAATAACACATAGTCCTGAAACATGATATATATTAAAAAAGAAAAGTTTTGTTGCAATTACCTACTTCGATTCATAATTTAAAAAAAAAAAACCTCAACTTCATAATTTTGTTCGCTATAGTCTCATTCACGTCAGCATAAACTGATTCCTCCCAACACCACTCTTTGCATATTTTTATTTTTTTCTTTTACCCTTCTCCATCACTCCCGACGTTACTCACCCATCAATCTTTGACCCCGACGCAGAGTAATTCACTGGTCGACCCTGCGCGGTTAGGTCGTCGTGGGCTTGGGGGGCCCTTCTTGGGGTCTCGAGGGCAGAGACTCGACCATTTTTTTTTTTTTTTTTTGCGCTCGAACCTTTTACAGATCTCTTTTGTTCGTACTCGCGATGAGATCTGTGTTGTGTTTCGTGATCGATGTGGTATTGTAACACCCAATTTTTAAAATCTTAATTTAATATTCTAATTCCTCTCTTAAAGAGATTATTAGAATTATTGGAGGTGATGATGGAGTTAATTCTTCGGTGAAATGACACACACACACACACCACACACACACAGAGAGAGAGAGAGAGAGAGAGAGAGAGAGAGAGAGGAATCTGTACCTCAGCCGCCAGCTGAGAGAGACTCTCTCAGCTGGCACAACGTGACTGAATTTCAAATCACTTTTTTGGGTGATGGTAACCGTGGTCCGTAGTCTTATATGAGGACTGTGATTATGTCGCAGTGTTTTTATGAGGACTACTGTCATGATCGCAGTCTTTTAATAAGGCTGTGACCAAGGTCGCAGTTTTCTCTGAGAATGCGACATTTTTCTGAGAACTGCTACCATGGTCACAGTTCTACTTACACTGAAATTCTATGATATTTTAGAACTGCGACCATGTTGCAGTGGACTGCAACCATGTTGCAGTAAGTTTGCGACTATATTAAAGTGACAGCTGAGAGAGTCTCTCTCAGCTGGCGGCTGAGGTACGTTTTTTCTCATATATATATATATGTATGTATATATGTATGTATATATATGTATATGTATGTATATATATATTGTGGGGAAAATTTGAGGTAAAATAAAATTGAAGAGTACAAATTTTGTGTATAAAATTGCTGGTATAAAGAGATAGACTTGTGTCCTTTCAAAAGGATTTGAGACCGATTCTTCCCACTCAAATACTAACATCCGACATTCGAAATATAGATCCACTCCATTGAAGTTGATCTATGTTATTTCAAGTATCTATAAACCAAAATCAAGTGTTTTAAATATTTTTTTGCCCATGCATCAAGTAGGAAAAAAAACAGACGGTCCTAAATAGTGAAATTGTTAGTTTAACAGTGTAGAACATAAAACTTAAAAAATAATTGATTAGTAGGGGTTTTTAAATGTTTAGATCATAATCAAACGGCCGGATTGAGATTTGTATGTCTAAAAATATAGATCTAACTAATTCACTACTTTCGCCGGTTCATTTTGCGCCGCTTGATTGATGAGTAAAAGTATTCAAAACACTTGATTTTTAGTTTATAGATACTGAAGAAATAATATAAATCAACTTCAACAGAGTGGATTTTGTATTCGAATGTTGAAAGGTTATATTTGAGTTGGAAGGATTCGACCTCAATCCTTTTGGAAGGACACAAATATGTGTGTATGTGTGCGCGCGTGCGTGCCTATATATGAATGTATACTTATATATACATCCATCATGTAGTCATATTTCTACCATGTATGCTATCCACTAAATACACACAATATTAAATCCCTACTAGTGAGGTGGCATGACTTTTTGGCAACTTGAGGATGAGTGAGAGTCAAGTGACATATATGGATAATTTTCATATACTTTATATATTTTTTATATTGGAAAATGAGAAGAAATAATTTTCATTTCATTCCCGACTCTTCTCTTCCTCATTTTATTTCCTAAGTTCTCCCCCTTCCCTCTCTATGATGTGGTAGGCAACAACAAATGCCCTAAATTATATATCCGATCTCAATCTCTCTCTCACCCCCTCTCTCTATTTATTCCTCTCTCCCCCCCGGAGTTGTTGCAGCAGCAGCACAGTCATAACGCACGCGCTAATTGGTGATTAGAAACAATTAGAGTCAGTAATAAGTTTTATAATCAGATTCTCAAATCAAATATCTGAATTGGATGTGTGGACTGATTATATCAGTATCCAATTTATCAATATAGAATGAAAATCGTCAACCCTCAGTAAACTTAAATAATTGATGTAGAACCTTGTAAGACAATTAGTTGAGTGATAACTAGCAATTAACCTGGTGATTAGAAGCTTAAGATAGTATCGATATTAATAGCAAATGAATCCATCATCGATTTGAAGCCTGAGTAGAACAAGAAAACTATAATCATAGTATTCTTCCATTAATCAAATAGTAATGAACTAGTATCATGTAACGACTACTTAATACATTAAAACTCTGAGTTTAGCTTTCGAATATCCTTACAGTTAATAAGTTAATATATTCGATGAATTGAGAAATCTGATAGATCAAGAATTTATCCTGAAATTGCGAATATGAACTAGATTTTAATGACTAAGGCAACGAGAGGAAGTCCACTTCATGTTATATTTTCCTTATTGTAGGAAGATGGTGGATTTAGTCGAGAGGCCATTACAGCTACATTGTGATAATAAGAGCTATAGAACTCTACTACAATAGTGACAAGAGTTCAGTAAAGTCGAAACATATCGACATCAAGTTTCTTGTCATCAATGATAAAGTTCGGAATCATATTTTTGTCTGTTGATAGTGATGACACTATTCTTAACATTAACAGATCCACTCATTAAAGGACTTTCACCTAAATATTCTTAGAGCATATTGCCTCATATGGGGATGACTTAGTCATTATGATATCCGGTTTTTGTGGGAGTGGATAATTTATGTAACAGACATTATTTCTAAGTGCACTTTTGATATTTGTGATTCATAATAAATTTAATTTAACTGCTTTTCCTAAAGTTACTTTGCGCATTTGAGTTTGTTGGAATTAGCAGTTAGACTCGTTGGAGTCATAAAGTGAGACTCGTTGGAGTCATAAGGCTAGACTCGTTGGAGTCATAAAGTGGAAACCAGTTGGAATTGTACCTTATTTGATCAGAGGACATTTCCATGCCACACGTCCACATTTGATCTATGTCGTTAGGGTTCTAAAAACTTGTGATGTGGAAGGTCCTACCTCGATTTATACAGAAGTTAACGATCGCCATGTTCGGTGGCAGGACTCTTAATGCCAGATTGTTTTGAAACGTGGTTTGTCGGCGGTTAAAATTTTTTGACGTCATAAAGTTATGCATAATATCTATTCAGTATGACTTGCTTGGCCCAAGTGGGAGATTGTTAGACTTATTAGTTTTAAAGTCTAATTTATTTTGGGCCTAATCAAGTCAATTAGTATATTTGCACCCGCCCACTTAACCTATGTTGTTTGACCAAATAAAGAATTGATCAAACCTAATGGTTTTGGGTCTAACACGTTTTAATTACACTTAGCCATGAGTGTATTAAATTAGAATGTGGGATCATCACACGTGTGGAACTCCCGTGTTATATCAAGGGCCTAGATCTATGATGAGTTGAACTAGGGTTCTTGATGCTATATATATCATGAGTAGGGTTCCCTCTCCACCAACAAGAATAATCATCTCTCTCTTAGAGGCCTCTCATCTCCTCTAAGGATAAAGAAGAGAACTTGGTGACTGGAGAAAGAAGAATCTCCTCTCTCAACTCCGGCGCCTTCGAGATCTTGAATATTCGGCATCCCTCTTCGTAATGGAATCAGGTATGCCTAAAACTCTCCTTCCCTTGATCATGATAAAGAGGCTTACAGTATATTGTAGATCTTGTATGGAATAAATTTAAATCTAACATTGTTAACTATCTGTAAATG
>JAVJIF010010874.1:0-94306 GCA_038442645.1 Agave tequilana | reverse complement strand
AGACAGCTACAACAATCGCCCTTCTTGAATCTCGCCTTCAGTTACGTAGCCCGGCTTCTCCCACGATCATAATGTCCTGGGCAGTTATGGACTGGGGAGGATTTTTGGCAGCGATCCCAACAATCAAGTGCCACAATCGCAGCAATTATAACAATTTCACACATGAAAATCACGACAATTATGCTAATCTCGCCATCGTTCCATCCATCTCCAGGCCAACAATTTAGTACAAATAGACCTTCTCCTCGAACGAGAGGGGATGTAATCTAGGATATTGTAACCACAAGAGAGCTCTGTAAAATTCAGTGTTTAGTGAATTCTCCTTCCATGGTTTTTCTCAAATTGGGGTTTCACGTAAAAATCTTTTGTCTTTACTTGCTTTCTGTGTTGAAATATTTGTTGGCTTTCGATAATCTGGATCCCCTCAACCTCATAGTGCGAGATTGACTGTTTGATCAATCGTATCAGAAAAACTCCCACCACACTGGGTATGAGTAGAGATGTCAAATCTGAGTATTGTAGATAGTTAGAAATCCATGCAATTCTGGGCAGAGGGTGAAATTTGAAGTGGATGGGTTGGCAGGGCATCTGTTTTTTTTAAATTCGTTCCCAACTAATGGCATGTTTGGTTGTAGTATGTCGTAAGTTGCAAACTCTTTTATAGTTGTAAGTAATTACATAAAAGTAAGTTTTACAGTGTTTGATTAGTAATATAAAATTATAAGTGACAAAGTATATTGTGTTTTACGGTGTTTTGATTGTCATAATGCGTAAGTCGTATGTGAAAATGTAAACCACAAAATTAACTGTTTGGTGATATTAAAAAATTAAATAACTAAATAAAAATAAAATTTAAAATAAAATTAAAGTAAGAATAATAAATATATTTAAAAATATTAAATGTTAATAATTTAAATAAATTAAATATTAAGAATTAAAAATAAATAAATAATAAATAAATAAATATTAAATAATAAAAATTAATTAATTAAACTGACTACATAATTAAATAATTAAAAATTAAATTAAATTTATTTAAAAATATAATATTATTAACTAATAAAAATTAAAAAAATTAAAACTAATAATATTAAAAAAATTAAAATTAAATATATTAATATTAGAAAATTAAAAATTATCTAATAATCAAACTTATTAAATTTATATTAAATATTACTAATCTATAATAAAGCAAGAACTAATTAAGTGGATTACAAATTAATTTAGTAATATAAAAAGATTAATCTAGTAATAAAAAAGATTCTAATTTAAAATTATAAATTATTAATAACAACTTTAATCAAATAACTATATGTAATCTAATAATTAAAAAAATACTCATAATCTATAAAGATTAATCTAATAATTAAAAAATATTATCTAATTATAATTAACTGTCAGCAATATAAATTTATATGACCAAAAAATTAATGTGCTGCATGTAAGCTATAAGTGAGATTTGCATGATTACAAAATTAACCGTTTGTATTGCAAGTGGATCGTAATTGAGATGCAAGTGCATTTTACGATTTATTGTCCAAACAAATGCCGCGAGTCATACTTAGAGCCTTTTTACGGTGAAACAAACACACCCTAAAGGAATGATAAGCCTCTTAAGATGTTCTTTAATTCTTCTCATATTTTGTGATTCTTTGAAGGGCAAAGGTCCGGTAAAATAAGAGAGAGGGGAGAGAGGGGAGGGCTAAACTTTTTCTTTGATTTTTGGCTCTGTTCTTGAATTTAGAAGCATGACACTTTCGAAAAAAGAGAGGGGCACTCTCTCACCCCTTGTTGCTTATATTATCTAATAGATGGGGGATCTTGAGTTAGGGATGACAATTTGACCCTTCCCGCGGGGACCCGACACGACCCAACCCGAATGGGGCGGGTTTTTTGATCGTTGACCAGGCTCGGTCGGGTAACGGGGAAAACCTGAAATAACAAAGGCCAGGGCGGGCGGGTACATATCGCATTGCCCTACCCCGTTACCGGCCCCGTACCCGCCCCCTATTTTTTTCATATAACGAGTATAATATTTATATATATATATATACATCTACTTAAATAACCCAGCTTTTATCACTAATTACAAATATGTCATTCCCCATAAATATCTAAACCAAATGGTCCAAAATCCAAATCCAATCTGCCCTAAAATTTAGCCCATACACGATTTCGGTAGGGTCGGGTATTTTTATTACCCGCCGGGGCGGGGATGGGGTAATTGTGAAATATCCAACGGGGTCCTGGGGCGGGACACAGGGCGGGTTTTGGGATTTCGGGTATGGGAATGGGGTGTTCAATCCTCGACCCCGTCCTGCCCTGTTGCCATCCCTACTTGAGGGGGAGTTCCACTTGACGCTTTTATCTTGCGGGAACCACATTAGGCTGCCTGGCATGGTGAGCTTCCCTGCCAGCCCATGGGCTTTCGACTTATGGTCCAACCTCAAGAAAGAATTGAAAATGATTAAACAGTCTACATCGGCCTTCACCCTCGTCTCATCATCCCATCAGCTGATGAAATTTTGGAACAAAAGATGCCACGCAGGCATACTAGGGCTAGAAAGAAATCACTTGTTGGCTAAACAAACATTCGAGTTAGAAGGAAGAACTCAGTAATATTCTCTTTAGGGGTGAGCATTGGTCAATTCGGTTCAGTTTTTTGCTAATCTTTACAAATTCAAACCGAACTGATAAGACTTAGGAATCGAACCGAACCAAACCAACAAACCAAGTCAGTTCAGTTTGGTTTTTTTTTTTCGGTTAGGCCCACATATTTCCACTATTTCCTGCATTTTTTTAATCATCCTCCGCTAATATTCTAATCTCAAATATTCAATACTCAAACTAGAAACAAGAAAAAGACTCTAACCTCATTGTGAATAGAAAATTTTCATGTTATAAAACTTTTACGCTGCTTTTGGGCTCTTACTATCAAAGCTCACATAATTGTTAATAACTTCTAATGACAAAAATGCAAAAGAAAGAATTGTACTAATATAAATATTATTCTCAATTGTAATGATGTACTTAATATAACTTTTACATGTTCAACACAAAAAAGGTATTGTTAGAAGTAATGAGATAAGTTCCACCAGTTTTTATTATGAACCACATGATTCAGTAACCTGAATTTGGGTGAGGTGATATATAGGGCGAGAGATTTGGTTCGGCTTGGTCGGGTTCGGGTTCGGTTTCGGAACCCAAACTGAAATCTGACCGAACTAGAGTGGTTCTGTTCAGTTCGGGTTCGGGTTTTGGTCGGTTATTTCAGTTATAACTAAACTCTGATCACCCCTAATTCTCCTATTGCTCCTCAAATTGATCATAATCATTTCGTCTCTAGGGCCTGTTTGGCTAAAAAAAACTTTAAGTGAAACTGACATGTGTCAGTATTCTGAAGCTTTGCTAGGGAAAGCATTCCATGGGCCCCATACATATCAGTTTTCCAAGTGTTTTCAGGCGAAGATAGGTTGAAACCACAAGGAACAAAGCACTGATTTTTTGCTGATGTCACTCTGGCATTTTTCTCCTTTCCTCCTGGTTGTTAAACAAACAGTTTTCAAAATGGTTGGGAAAACTGATAACAGGGCTCACAAAAAACCCAATTTTCTAGTACTTTTTGCCAAACAAACAGCCCCCATAATCATCATTTTGGATCTCAAATATAATAACTCTATTTAATCCAAACAGATTTCATTAAATTTAGGGGCACTTCGCTAGATCCCCTATGTCGAACCATAATTAGGAAAAAAAACTCAGCTTCATAATTTTGTTTCGCTTCAGGCGTCTTCTTTTTAAAACAAGGATGTGTGCCCACGTGTCAAGCGCTAAAGCGCTCATCAGTAACGAAAGATGAAAATGCCCCCAATAATCATTTCAGAAAAAGCGGATCGCTTCGAAAATGCTCTATTTCTAAGGATTGCGACTATGATTACAGTACTCACAAAATGATCACAGTATAGAGGACTGCGACTAATATCATAGTCCTCACAAAAATGCCTTATTTCTGAGCACTGCGACTATAATCGCAGTTCTTACAAAATGATGGCAGTCTATTTCTAAGGATTGCGATCATAATCGCAGTCCTCATAAAATGCACTATTTATGGAGACTGTGACCATGATCTCAGTCCTCACAAAAATATCATGTTTATGAGTCTTTCTATGATTGCGACAATGATTATAGTTCTCTTTATTAGGACTACAATCATGATCACAATATTCACAAAAATGTCCTCTTTTTGAGTTTTTTTGAGGACTGCAATCATGAGGACTGCGATAATGATCGTAGTCCTCACAAAATACCCTATTTCTGAGTCAATCCTCACAGAGAACTATGATCATGAGTCGCAATTCTCATATCAGCATTAACATCATCAGCAGACCTATCCATTGACATCAAATTATCCCTTCTGCTTTTCAGATTTAAACACAAACAAACTCATCACGAGCACAAACAAATGAGATCTGCAAAAGGTTGATCGCAAAAAAAATTTCCAGGGCTCCGCCCCCGAACCCAGGAGGGGGCTTCCCGCCTCTCTTCCAACCCCACGGCGACCTGACTGCACAGGTCGACCCGCAATTACTCTGCGTCGGGTTCAAGTTGAGAGGAGAGCAACGTCAGGACAATGATTAAGAGTAAATAGGAAATGAAAATATATAAACAAGTGGTGCTTGGGAGGAATCAGTTTATACTGACGTGGATGAGGCTGTACGAATCAAATTATGAGGTTGAGTTTTTTTTTTTTTCCTAATTATGAAGTAAAGTAGGTGGCTGTAGTGAAAAATTTCCAAAAATTTAACATATTAATTTTCTCAAAATTTAAGTTGTTTTTTTTCAAAACATTATTATTATTATTATTATTATTAATTATTATTATTATTATTACTACTACTACTACTACTACTATTATATATATATATATATAATATTATATATATATATATATTTTTTAATTATGCTGCTGTTTCAGCAAACCCCTTAGGGTCTTCAATTCTAATTGAATTGTTCTCATGTTTGTGTCATGATCAAAATAAAATCTTTAAGATCTATTATTAAGTGTTGTTAAAATTATTTAATGTGCTCTCTTGAATAATATAAGTCATATTGCAATTATAAAAGTGTTTAAATATGTTACAAGCCACGTTAGCCGCTCAAATGATTCGTTAGAATTAATTTATAGCATTTGCGTTCTGGGGTACGTAGTAGCGCACCTAGCACTTCCCATGTTTGCATTGTTACAAGTAGAACTACGTACAAGTAGAAGGTTTTCTTTCTTCTTCTTCTTTTTTTCTTTTTAAACATAATTAGGGAAGAAACTTGCCACTATATTGTGCTATATATTGTATTGCTCAGATGGTCTCTTGAAAGAGGGGAGGAGATGAGAACTCAATATGTCATATATACCACTTCATTTTGAAAGCACTCATTTGTATCTCTTATCACAAATACGTTATAAGCATTGTATACATAGGAAAAGGTAGAGGCCACAATATATAGTCATCTAATTACTTGAGAACATGGCAACAAACCCTTACCCTAATCTCAATAGGGTAACAAATGCTATGATCCCTATGTTTCAAATGAGTGTGCTGCACGTAGAACAGACCCTGCTTTCGTTCTAGAACAGATCATATACAAGTGATATGTGCTCAAATTGAGCATTAAACCGTCTGATGTGATCCTTAACATTCTGCAATAATTACATTTCCAAACAGTTGTTTTTCCAAAAACACTTGGCTAGAACTACAACGCAAAAAACGACCAGTGCATCTCCTATTGTGGTTGTCGAAACAACATGAGTTCAAAATACTGTAAACGTTGCAACGAATACGAGTTACATGCAAACGTTGCAACTAGTCAAGGCGGCTGAGATGCATATTGAAAGGGTGTCATGAATGAACTATAGAGCTGGAATCTAACCAACAAATATCCTGAATCGAGGAACTACCAATAAGTGAACCAAACGGAGATGAAGATAGACAAGGCTCTGGTGGAACTTGCAAGTCATTGACGCTGCCTTCCAACATCTCGATGACTCTGCTCATTGACGGTCGATTTTGTGGCATTGTCTGAATGCACCACAAACCAACTAAGATCATTTTTCTTACAGTTTCTTCACTTTCAGCAGCGACGCCATAAGCTAAAAGATCACCATTTTGATATAAATGTTCATATATCCAATGCGGAAAATATGTTTCGCTACTATTCTCGCCACTTACAGACACGTTCTTTCTTCCTCCAGCAATTTCTAGCACCATCATTCCATAGCTGTAAACATCAGACTTACTGGATACGTTTCCAAAATTTCTTGAGAAACTTCCGGTGCAATATACCCGATGGTTCCTCGAGCACCCGCAATAGAAATTAAACTGTCTTTCTTGAGGCACAATTTGGCAAGTCCAAATCAGAAATCTTGGGACAAAAATCTTGATCTAGTAATACATTGTGAGGCTTGATGTCAAAATGCACTATGCGTGTGTTGCACCCTCGATGCAAATACTGTAGTCCCCGAGCAATGCCAAGTGCAATCTGGTATAACTTTTCCCAATCGAGAGCTGTTTTCGGTTTCTCCGGGTAGATTAATTTCTCAAGTGACCCGTTGCACATAAATTCATAGATGAGTGCTCTTTTGGACCCCTCGGAACAGAAACCTAAAAGATTAACAACATTAATATGAGAAGTCCTACCAATGCTGGCAACTTCATTGGTAAATTCTTCTCCGTCACCTTTGGAGTCATTTAAGATCTTCACTGCAACTACCTTACCATTGCTAAGAGTGCCTTTGAATACAGTGCCATAACCACCATGTCCTAGTTTTTCTCGAAAGATTTGGTTATTTTCTTCACATCTGAATACCGGTATCTTTTTGGGGCTAGAGATCCATATTCATCTAGAAATGCTTCAATATTCCGCTGATTGCTGTTTAGATTCTTCTTCCAAAAGACGATTGAGTTGGAAACCTTTTTATGCTTGCAGAAATAGAGAGCTAATGACACAGACGCCAAGAGGAAGCCCACCCCTACAACTGAACCTGGGTAAATGGGGAAAAAAGGAAGGGGAAAAAAATGTAATAAGTAAATTCTAATGTTACAGGACTCATACACATTTAATCACCACCAATGCAAGTTTTAAAAAAAAAAGTTATTCAAATGTAAGAGGAAACCTCATGTTAGTATATAAACTGGCAACACATTTAACTGTTTCAAATTCATAACATCTATTGATCTTGCAGAGTCTGATAAGACTGTCACATACAACTAGATTTCCTGTGTTTGATATAAGAAGTCTTAGGAACTGGCATTTCAGTGTCCCCAGTTTTGATATGAGGGTAGAACTATTAAAATGTAGCTGGCAGCAGAAAATGCCTAGTGAACAAAGAGGTGTGAATCTGTCTGCCAAATAAAACTCCCACTCTATAAAATATTACATAATTGGAATATCCATTAAGAAATTCTTGAAGCCATTCCATGGCGGAAAGCCACCTAGTGACAATTTAAATAGATAATTATTCAGCAACCTTGATGCTAATAACGTAGCAAAGAATTTTAGTAGGAAGAAAGTAATACTTTAATAGGTGGCAAATAGAGTCATAAGATGTGCACATGGTGATCAATAACAGTGTGATCTCTCTTAATTTGAGCTTTTAGATCTTTAATTAGCCAGTGACTATGGTGTATGAATGTGTCGTGCTTCTTCTAGCTTAAAAAACAAATAAAAGCAAGAGGAATCCTTCTTAAAACTCACAACATACTCATGATGTTAATTGTGAGATTAATTATTTTAACAAGTTACTATCATTAGAACTTCCCGTTCACCCAAAAAGAAGAATGGCTCTCTCTCTCTCTCCCCCCCCCCCCCCCTCTCTCTCTCTCACACACACACACACACACTCTCTCTCTCTCTCTCTCAAATCTTGGTATTAAAGTTTCTGCCATGCCATTACACCAAATTCTAAAGTTGAGGTGAAGGTTGAGATTAATACTTTTATTATTTAACATGCCCAAACAAGTCAAGCGCCCTTTTCATGAGCTAAAATTTGGGTTTTCGTGCAACTATTTATCTTTAAACTATTTTTTTTAAAATGCGCGCCCGGTTATTGAATCTCAGTTATTTTCATACTATATTAAAGTCTTTGCTACTACAAGAAAATTCTGAAGTTGTGGTGAGGATTGAGAGTGAAAATTTTAATACTCTAACATATGTTGTGGGACAAAAAGTAATAATGTATCACATGGTCAGCCTTAAATAACATCAATTATTAATTATCCCATAAAACCTAAACTTGTGTCAAATGGACAACATTCAAGTTTAAGCTTAGCTTTTCCATGAATGTGAATTATATTGACTCCTATGTCAAATGGGTTGTGATCAAGATTAGTAAAACATGCATGAGGACTATTCAATTATAATTATAATTACACTTAAATATAGTTCATTAACAAAGATTGTCACAAGGAACAATTTATAATATGATGTTGATTAGTAGGTGTTAGAAAATATGATATGTATAAGGAATAGTACATGAATTGTATTAGGAGTAGAATAGAAATATGAGTAGAATTAGACTTTCTTGTATCTATATTGTATTTATCTAATTAGGAGTTAGAGGAGTCCTACTTGTATTTTGAGTTGTAATTGTATTTGTTTATAAATAAGAGTATAGAAAGAGAACTTCATCAACTCTCTAATTTACATAATCTAAATATTCTCATGGTATCGGAGACCTAAGGTTCTCTATCAATCTTCATCGTCGTCATCTCCGTTCACCATCAAAATATCATCATCAACATCTCTCTTCTTCGTCATTTCCTTTTTCTTTTCTTTCTTTTTTTTTTTACTTCTTTCAAATATGATTTGAATTCAAATTTGTAAAAAAAACAAACTTGGTTATTGCGCCTAGCGCCACCTTGCAACAACCAACTTAAGAAACCAAAGCAACAAAGATAGACGCGCTGTAGAAGTACCCACACGACAAGGACAGAGAAACAAGAGAAAAAGCAAACTAACACAATATTTAACGAGCTTCGGCAATTTGTCAACGTCCTCGGGGTAAGGGAGAGAGATTTTATTGATTCAACAATCAATTACAAGTTGTTCCTTAAGGATTTCAGATGGATACAATTCATGAGGGCTCTAACATTTATTTATAGCCAGAGAGTCACAGGGTTTTAGGAAAACTCAATTGGATTCATCTCCAAATCAGAAACGAAATCTGAATCCGTTCAGGAGAGCAGACCGCCTGTCGATCGACTGGGCCAGTTGATTGACCTAGACCAAACCGACCTTGTCCCTCGGTCCAGGTCGACTGACCTTGTCCCTCAGTCAACCGGTTGATCGACTGGAACCAACCGAGAGCACTGAGTGCCAGTCGGTCGACCGTATCGATCGACCGCTTCCTTGCCACGGTTGACCGGGCTGTGCCTGTGCATGTCGTGCACGCCGGTCGACCAGGCAGTCGACCAGACCTTGTTCTGGTACATGCTGCAGACTGCCCCTCGCTTCTTTTGACTTTTGATCTCTGTGCTATCTTCCTGATGAGTTAAAAAACTCTTCGGATGTCTTTTATTTCCTCTTATCTCCTCTACCTACAATTCTCTACCTCGATGAAGATTTTCTAAATCTGAGCCGATGTAATATCCCTATTTTAAAATACTCTACTTTTATTTTTCTATGTATTTATTTTGTTTTATTGATTATTTTATTATTATTTATTAACTAGATTTATGACTTATTGTATTAGTAAATACACTAATTATTTTGGAAGTATTAAATGGTAATTTGCCTTTATATATTTTTCATTATTACTTGCTAGCATTTTAATTACTAATTAGTATTATTACTATGGTTATTATTATTTATTATTTATTTTAATATTAGTGTTAATATTATGGTAATGATAGTTGTTAATTACATTTTTATTATTATTGTTACTATTAATTACCATTATTAATATTGTTAATTTTGTTATTAAGTATTATTATTTTTATTAGTGTTTTATTATTATTATTAATGGTTATGAGTAACTCTTACTATTATTATTAACTATTATTATTGTTAATTGTTATTATTATTACTACTAATCTCGTTGGTTATATTATTGTTGATTGTAATTAGTGATATTATTATTTATTAGTATTATTGCATTTTATTATTCCTATTATCCTCCTCCTTATCCTTGATTCTTACCCATTACCCATTATCCAATATCCATAAACCCATGATTCAACTCATTATCCTATACCCATTAGATCCATACCCACAACCCAATAGTCCAAGCCTATCAATCTAAATCCAAACTAAATAACCCAAATCCTAAGCCTAACTAATCAATCTTAATTCTAGCAACACAATCTAAAATAAGCTTAAACAAATCTTAAATAATAACTAACCAACCTTATCCTAACAACCCTAATAATCTCTCTTCCTCCCCTTCACAGCCAGCATAGAGACCTCATCACCATCCCACCTTGGCATCCGCCTCCACAGCCCTGTGCGTGAGCTCACGCCGAGCTCCGCCGGCTGCAATTCTCCACACAACCCACACGCGTGAGCCAAATCCCCACAACCCGAGGCCCGCAGCACTCCCCTCGGAGCACAGCAACCTCCGCAAGCTCCGTTGGCAAGCTCATGCTTCCTCCTCTCCCCACTTGGCTGTGCCTCCTTCTCTTGGCTGCTGCCCAACAGCTAATGCCGGATCCCTTCCCCTTGTGCGCCATCCCTGAGCCCGGACTCCCATCTCTCCATGGCCGGTTCCACCTCAGCCCAGGCCTTCCATCTGAGTCCTTCCACCATGCGCCAACCTCCTTGGTTGGACGAGTGCAGCTCACCCTTGGTCGGCTGCTCTTTCCTCCGCCGGAGCCGTCGTGTCCTCCGCGAGTCCTCCGGTAACTCTCCTCCCATCTCCGATGAGATATACACCTCCTCCCTCTCCTCCACGGTCTCTGCCTTGCCGCCGCTGTGAGCTCCTTCACCCGCGTGCGTCAGCTCCTACCCCCTGCATGAGTATCCTCCTCTCTGATATCTTTCACTTTATGTTTATACCAAAAAAATATATCATATGTGTAATTATTTGCATATTGTGTGGGTTTGTGTGTGCGGGAATTTGTGTTATTTTATGAAATTGTGTGTGCTTGTGTGTGCTTGTCTATAATTATAGGTGTGTAAATATTTCCCTCACTGTGCAGCATCTGCGCCAACACTCACCCACCTCCCACCTCTCCGTGGATCACCGTTGCTCGCCGTCAACGAGCGCAAACGCACCCGCCCCCTTCCCGGCAAGATTCTTGAGCCCTAGGCACTGTCTGCGGCTTCCGCCATCACCGTATCCATCGTCGGAGATCACCGCAAGTTTCCCCCGCGGTATGCGTGAGCTCCCTCTCACTCTCCGTTTTTGTGTGTGTGTGTGTGTGTATATATAAGTGGGTGTGTTATTTAATTAAGTATGTGCGCTATTTAATTACATATGAGTGTGTGTTTTTGTACTGTGAGTTACTTAATATGTGCATGCATGGGGTGGTCTGTGGATGTTGTGTGCGTGAGTGTATGTGTGTTGTGTGAATTAGTGTATATACGTGTATATATGTGTATGTATATAGGTGTATGTATGTATGTGCGGGTATATGTGTATGTATGTATTATGTTAGTATGTGTGTATGTATGTGTTTGTATATCATCGTATGTGTTGGGTTGCGTGTTGCAGCGATCCAGACCTGTTTGGTGAGATCTGGAACCAATACAGGAGATTTGGATTGGTGCTTGTTATGAACCCGATACACTAGCGATTCGAAAACCAACTCATGAGATGATCCGGAGATCTGTACCAGCTCGTGCAGTGAAGACCAGACGGTGATTTGATTCTAAAACCGCGTCATTTCATGTGAGTGTTTGCTCTTATATCATTTTCTCTATTTACCGTTGTCAGTAGTGTTTATATGTTACTTGTATCATTACATATGACCATCTGCTTTATTTCACCAGTTTGATTACATGTATTCCTTCATGAGACATCAGTGAGTGCTCGCTTTATTTGTATAGTTGATTCGAGCATTTATTTATGTCATTTTATGTGGTAATTGGTTACCCCCATTGATTCAGGACTGTTTGTGGTATACAGTAGACTGTCGACTTGATATTTGGAGTTAGGTATTTAGTAGTTGATATTTGGATTATATGTATATATCATCACTATTTATGAGATCATCATTTATTACTGAGATTAGGAGTCCCTCTTTATTGATTTTGATATTTTTGGATTTATGAGCCTGCTAATACTTGAATTAGTTAGGAGACTATATTGGAGTAGTGTATGACTTAAATTATAGAGTGGATCAGAGTAGTTTGTATAATGGATTTTACAGATATACTGTAGAATAGTAGTAGTCATGAAGTATTATGTTATAGGAGACTAGGGTATTTCAATGATGATGGATCGAATACAGCCCTGGTGTCAATGTATATGCATTCGATGTCTTTGATTCTGAGACATTATTACTCTACCATCCCAAGTGGATTCGTTATCATTTTGGGATTAGAACTATCAATGATGTAACTTAGACTATAATCAGATATGGATCTTGGATTTGACCAGTTCATGATGGTAGTTATATGAGTGGATATTTGGGTGACATTATCAGTATATTTGATTTATTCTTTGTTGGTGGTAAAACAGGTGAGAGTTTAGTTAGATATTGATGATTGATTAATAAGAGATTCCTTATTAAATGAACGGTATCTTGGACTTAGAATTATCCATAGACTTGATTGAGTGGAGTTGATTTTGGGTTGATGAATACATGTAAATTAGATTTACCTGAACTAGTGGATTTATAAATATGCAGTAGAATTGATATGTTGTTTGGATCTGTGATTGAGATTGATGGAAGTGGGAGTGGATTAATGAACTGTATTAGATTTGGATAGTAATGATTGGTTAAAGGTAGCTGAGTGTTTATTCCATTATACTGAGATTGGGACAAATTGACGGATATAGAAGTTCATAGTAGATTGATAAAATGAGAGAACTGATTATTGATTTATTGGACTTGTGGGTTACTGTACCGGATTACTTTATATGAATTGATACTTGATGTTTTCGATAATTATATTGAGATTATGGATTGATGGATTAGTTACTGATATATCTTTAGTACAGATGGATGAGATTTGACTGATTCTATATGGGACTGTATTGTAAGGGATCAGTGTCTAGACCTGTTAATGTAATTATTCATGTTACTGAAAGTTACTGAGAATATATTGTCAGACCGTAACGCTTAGTACAGCTCTATTCATCGTATATACGGTTATTGTTACTGTCATTGTTCTTATTACTGTTCACCGTGTATACGATTACTACTACTGTACTGTACTGTTACTATTACCGCATCATCCCGGTATTCTAGTAACATGAATATTGATTGTATAACTGAATTAATAATAGTGTGAATGGACAACTTACAATAGGATTGGAAAAATTATTGGAGGAGACAACGTCTGTATTTTGGGTGGACTTAGGATACATGTTGCACAACCGACTTACAGTTTCACTGCAGGGTTTTGGGGGATGACTGACATCCCATCTGTTTATTGTTCTACAATATTACTATGAGTATTATTCCACAGTGATGCTGCGAGTACTGTTACTATTACTGAATACCTAGCGGTAGGGCCTGGTTCAGCCCAGGCATCTGGGCCGTGGTCCCAGTATGTAGGGGTCCCACTTAAAACATAGACAATGTCTCCAACCAATCAGTTTCAATAATTTAGGACCCTAATTGACACGTGTAGTAGACGTAATATGTGATGTATCTATTACAAGTGACAATTGGTGTTCACTGATATAGTTAATATTGATAAACTGTTATTATATATTATAATTGACTGTACTCACCTGACTGAACTCATATAAGTTGTGATAGACATATGTTGTATACATGACCGGATTGTATACCGGATTAGTGACATATGTTAGATTACATATCTTGACATCAGTTGTTTGTTTACAGTTGTATTAGTTGTCTTTTATCTGCAGATTTATTCATGTTATTATTATTCAGCTATCTTTTATTTTCAGTTTTAAACTTATTGTTATTTTATACACACTGTTTATATGCACGAGCACTTTCCGTTTTTTATACACTCATTAGGTCGCTTCTGATGACCCTGGATTTGTACGTCTAGATATTGGACGCTTTATTATATTGTTCAGGTGTTTGTTGAGTTCGTACACTTCGCGAGGAGCTAGAGTTTCTCCCTATTTGATTCTGGTATTCTTACCTCATTTTATTCCTATTTTTGTACTTTTCTTGATTCTTGTATATCAGATTTAATCTTTATTCCAGTTCTTTGTTTGTGATATCATGCGCGGATGCTTATATGTGATATTACAGTGATTGTTGATTTATTATGGTTTAGATTATAGCTTGTTTCAGATTACTTAAGACTTAGCGCGTATACGTGAGGTATTTTCTTTACTTATATGCGTCGCTGACTGGCGTTGCGTCTCTGTTTCAGTATATTTTGGGAAGCGGGCGTGACAGCCGAACTTCAATAAACATCTGGCGAATTCGACTTACGATTTCGGCTTGAGCGCTCTGAACAAAATTGACACACGATCTCGGTGAAATCGACACACGATCTTGACTTGGCCAATGACGAAATCGGTTCCTACAAACAAATCGCCAGTACACATATAATTGATTTTCAATGATCACACAGATCCAAATTGAGTTTGTCGTCGCCACTAGCAACTCTCTCCAAACTCCAATATCAATTGTATAGATTCCAACTTCAGCTCAGCTATCTAAACGGATTGTACCATACATGCCTTCCCATCACTCCAACAAAGAGAAACAACACCATATGAACTTGTCTACAACTCAAACAACTAAATAGAACACTATTCCAAATGATCTCAAGAAGAATCTAACATGAGCCAACACTGACTGGCTCTTCAGTCCTAATGTCTTCAATACGGTCCAACCAAATCTGAGTAGAGTACACCAAATACCAATATCGGCTTAACAAACTGAATGACCCCCTTATGCAAGCTCAACTATCTTCTCACCAGAAGATCAAATGTTCATCGTGATCACAACACTTCAACTCTGCGTGAAGTCCAACTTTTCACCTCTACGTGAAATCCCAATCTGCTTCCACTGTCAATTCTTGAGAATCTAAATACACCAAATAGCTTCATACAAGTTACATCACCAAATGGTTGCGCCTTTACGGCTGCCTACGTACCTTGCCCAAGGGATCAAGCCAACTGTAGTTCATTAAAATGAGCTCCACTGAGCTTAAGCACCTATGATTGAATCTTCAGCAATGAACCGAACTAGCTGAGTCATATGAACTTCCTTAATACCGTCATGGAGAACAACGACCCTCAATTTGAGCTTGTCGCGGTCACCAACTTGAAATTCATGCTTCTTCACCCACCTTCGTGGATTTATCTTGTTCCAATAGCTGCAAATAATTTGATATTCTCATCAATGTCTTTAACCTGTTCAGTATCAAAACTGGCTACATGATCTCCACTCGGTGTTACATCCGATGAAGTCATTACTGATACTGAACCAACTAGACATGGTGGAGTAGCATCAACCTCCACCCGCTGCGATACATCCTTGGTCTTTAATCTCTCCACCTGCCGAAAGATGGTAGACTTGAACAATGAAGTCTCATCAAATATGACATGTTGACTCAACATAATCTTCTTGTTTTCGGGGTCCCACAACCTATAATATTTCATATTTTTTTTGACACCCAAAAACACAAACTTTTTTGCTCGCGGTTCACCTTTCCATCTTTGGTACAAAAGTAGGCCAGACTTTCAAATTCCCGCAGCAAATCATGATCTTGAGCAGCTTTTCTAGACCAAACTTGCATAGGAGTTTACCTCCTATCGCAGTCGGTAACAATCCATTTATGAGGTGGCTAGCATATACAATCACCTCAGCCCAAAATGATTTGTCTAATTGTGCATTAGACAACAAATACTGAACCTTCTCCAGTAAGGAATAGTTTATCTTCTTAGCCAACTCATGTAATCTATTTGTTAAGTGAGTACCAATACCAGTGTTCTAGTCAAATTGTAGGAATTAGTTCTTGTATCTTTCAACATTACCAATTTGTAGCTCCTTAATCTTCCTACCAGTTTGTTTCTCTATCATATCCTTCCACTTCACCAGTATACTTAGGGCTTCAAATCTTTATCTCATGGGATATATCCACCAATGCCTAGATAAATTATCAATAAAAGAGATAAAATATCGATGACCTCCAAGTGATGCAGTCTTAGCAGGTCCCCAAATACTTATGTGAACACAATTAAGAAGACCTTCCTGTTGGCCCGGAGGCCTTCCACTCTAGTTTTGATGATGATTAACTCATGTAGTTATGTTTACTAATAATCTTGTGATTTTAGTTTCAGATCATTTATCAAGATATTAGTTTGTAATTAGCTTCAAAAAGGAGTTTAGAAGCTTTCACTTGGTGATTCCAGAGCCCGAGCATCAAGATCATACATTGCACTCGTTGGAGTCTAGCTCGGTGGATCAAGTTTTGGATTGAGTCGACTTGAAGACGGAGTTCATCAAGAAGACTTAGGTATCCTAGTTTAGTTTAGTGTGTTTTAGATCCTTTTGTAAAGTTTAGAATAGTTGATATGCTCAAGTGCACAACATACACATTTTATGGATTTTGGTTTTCATGAATAGTTTAGATCAAAACAAGTTTAAATGGTTTTTATGTATATTAGATGTGTTCAATATACATACATGCTTCATATCTTAAACAAACTTATTTTGATATGTCTATTAATGAGTTTTAAGAAAAATCAGATTTCCTATTGAGAAAAATTCAAGTTTGGAAAAATACAGGTTTTGGTTTTTGATAAAATTTGCAAGACACAAAATTGGTTCAAAATGTTTGATTTTTGTCTTGAAATTTTTATCACATGTTTGTATTTCAATACAAAATGATAAAACTATTTTTGGGGACTTTTAGAAGATTTTTAAGTATTTTTAAGAATATTTTTAAACTGTTTTTCTGTCCCAGAAAACTTGGCTGCCAGGCTCTGGCGGTCGACCGGGCCGGTCGACCGTGTTCCAGAGCCGGTCGATTGGTCGGTCGACCGACGTGCACAGCCTTGTGCACGTTTGGCCAGGCAACTGGGCCGGTCGACCGGGCGGTCGACCGACAGAGAGCTTTGCTCTCTATAAATCTGCGGTCGACCGGGATGCTCCAACGGTCATATTTATGACCGTTGGCGGTCGACCGCCAGCCGCGCTGGCTGACAAAATCAGCCTAATGGCTAGTTTTGGGTTTGGGCTATACAAACCCCATTCCCTTGGGATTTTGGTTAAGAATTTTTGAGCAAAAATTTTCCCATTCTCTGGTTTTAAAAAACAAGTTTTCTAAAGTGTTTTAGAGCTTCAAAAGATCTATCTTTATATTGTTTTAGGGTTTTGAAAAATTAAAGAAAATAGAAATTTGGGAGATTTGTAGTGTTCTTCATTTCCATCTTTTACAAAGAGTTTTCCCAAAGTTTTTCTTTGAGTTTTTGTTTTCCAAACTCTAGTTTTTTTCACACTTGAGCTATCTTCTATCCTATTCTATTAGGATCTTTTATTTGTGGGAAAAGAGATTGTTTGTGGTTGAAAGATACCACCAAGTTGTAAACCCTCATTTGTTGGTTGCTCCCTCTTTGGTAGAGGTTGAGGTTGTGGATTTGGGTTGTTGTTTGCTCCCTCTTTGGTAGAGGTTGAGGTTGTGGTTTGCTCGCTCTATTGAGAGGTAGAGTTGGTGTCTGTATCCCTCTTCGGTAGAGGTGATTGTGGTTGTTTGGCTACGGGCCTACCCCTCTTGTGTGAGGTGGTGATTGTTTGCCTCGGTTGAGGTTGTATTGGTTGAGAAAGGAGTTCGGTACTCCTAGTGTTGTACAAATCCTCCTCGGTGGAGGTTCCCTCGGTGGGAGTCCTCGGTGGACAAGTTAGTGGATTGGAAATCCTTCTCGGTGAAGGCGGGGACGTAGAGCTAGGGGCTCGAACCTCGAAATATATCTTTGTGTTTGCGTTTGATCCATTGACTCTTAACCCTCTCTTTTATTTGTGTTGAGCATTGCATCTTTCATATCATTTATATTGCTTGCATTTGTGCCTTGCATATATTCATATTGCCTATTCATATTATATGCTTGGTTTGTTTGTGTGTGCCTCACTTGTACTTAACCACGAGAGCTTCATATAGCACCTCAACCCTTATCTAGGGGAATCAAGAGGAGTTAGTCCAGAGCCCTTCACGGGGAATTCGGCTACACTCGTTGGTTTTATTAAGTGTGTTGCAAATTAGTTTTAGCTTCCGAATTTAGTTTCTAGATTAGCCATATCACCTATTCACCCCCTTTCTAGGTGATTTCAATTGGTATCAGAGCCTACGCTCCTGATACTTAGGTTTAACAACCTAGGAGTGAGATCCTGTTTGCTAATCTATCATTTGCATTTGCACATATATTTGTTTGCACACATATAGTTTATACCATGGACTTCATGACCCCACCTATGTTTGACCCTTCTAACATTGTTGTTTGGAAGACTAAGATGTCCATCTACCTAAAGACCCTAGGCTTGCATGTTTATCTTGCCGCTACCAAGAAATGCTATCTTGATAATAGCAATCATATAGGGCCAATGCACAGCCCTTGAGGCTATTAGAAGCACGCTTAACAAAGATTATCTTATACTTGTTTCTAATCTTGATTCCGCTTTTGTAGTGTGGAACAAGTTGACCACAACCACCACCTCCAAGCTTCAATTGCCAATCCAACAAGAGGAGGAATCTAGTGGAGAATCCGATTCTCAATGCTTCATGGTCCAAGGAATGACTCCCTTGAGGTACATTCGGAATCTCAACTAGATAGTGATGATGCTAGTTCTTCTTGTAATGACTATGTTGATCCCAACACTTTAAATGAAGAACTATCTATTGTTTGTGAAAAATTAATAGAAAAATATAATGTTTTGAAAAAGAAAAGTTTAGGCCTTAATAATGATAATAAAAATTTAATTTCTAGACTTAACAATATTTTGCGAGAGAAGGAGGGGATTTCTAATGAAAGGGATTCATTAAAATCTCAACTTGATCTTACCTTAAAAGAAAATGAGTTTTTGAAAAATAAAATGATTGTGAAAATGTTTTGAAGAAAAAAAGTTTTAACTTCAAAAATTGATTTTGTTTTAAAAGAGAATGTTGCTTTGAAAAATAAAATAATTTCTATTTCAAATGATTTAAATGTTTGTTTAAAGAAAAATGAAGTTTTGAAAAATAAAAAATTCACATGTTTGCCATGCTAGGGTAGTTTCACCTAGATCACCCTTGCATGTTCCACTTCTTCTTTGATTAAAACTGATATAAATGTTTGAAAGAAGAATATGGATTGTTTGGGCTCCACTTTGAGCCAATGTGCCAAGAGCCATACACGTTTGGAATCTTTGTTTCGAAAGAAACAAGTTCCATCTATGATGCACACCATCCACGGCATACACATGCTCCTCACGGACACACCCATCACTTGTATGCTCATGTGTACACATGTACACATTGTGGATGTAAGGGCCACCTTGCTAAATTTTGCTTTGATCGTATACATGATTGTAATTTAGCAAATAAATTGGTTTGGTTTAGAGAAGTTACTAACCCCCATGGACTCAAAAGAATATGGGTACCAAAGACCACCCCTATTGTATTTGATGTAGGTGTGAGCTCTCGCATGACGTGAGAGTATAGGTACCTTGGAGTGGATGCGTTTCGTGCTTAAAGGAGACTATTTGGATGCATCACTTTCAAGGAATGTTTGGTGGGAGGACCACCTTATTTTGGAGACATGGAGAGTTGCCTCATAGGTTTTGGTAACGGTCTCTTACTCCTTATTTATTTTTTCATGCTTTTCATGTTCATTATTTAAAGCATGTTTTAATGTTTATTGATTATTATGAAAATGCCATGATTATTAGATCATTGACATGCATGTATAGCCATTTGAGACATCCATGTTTAATATGGACCATTATTTTTGTGTTTCTCGCATATGTTTAGCTATCATGTTTATCATAACTCTAATAACATGTGAATTTACATAATAATCATGTTTATGTTTATCATGTTGATTTTTGTCTTGTTTTATGCTTCATGCTTTGAATATATGTTTAAATGTTAGTTTTCATTAAGATTAGGATTTATACTTGTACATACAGTGGGCCACAAAAAAATCTATATATGTTTGTGCTTGAATGCTTATTTGTTCCCATTAGATGTGCTAGTATAATCTAGTTTTGATGATCCATGCATTTGACTTGTATTCCTATTTTTGTTTTCATGTTTTTATGTTTAACTTCATGTATATGTCCATCTTGTCCAAACTATTGATTCTACATATACATCCTTTGAGCCACGTGCCTTCATGCATATACATTTGTGGACTCGTTATGTTTTGAAAATGTATGTATACTTTAGTTTGTATAAGACATACATATACCTTGAAGATTAAATAGTTTTGATGATTTTTCATGTTTTAAGGAATATTGAGCTTAATTGCCTATTTTCATGATAATGTGTTTCACATATATCTTGTACACTCACATTATTTTATGGTTTCTCATGATTTTGTTTTCATGAGTATGATATGGACTTTATGGATTTTGAGTGTTAATGATCATGTGATTTACATGTGTTTCATGAAAAATATTTATGTTTTATTCCTTACTTGAAGGATTTTGTACTAGTTTACAAGTTTTTCTATTTAACTAGTTGCGTTATTCTTCATATGGTAGAGATTTTCAAACATACTTTACTTTCAATCTATTTTTGAAAACCCCTACCTTCCACGGGCGGTTGAATGGGAGACCATGCTCATGTATACTTTATAGTGAAAATCATTTTAAACTTGAACATGATTGGGAGGATAGGTTATATGAGATATACATTTGATCTTATTGTTGTTTCAATTGGTATCATTGGATTCTTTCAATTGGTATCAATATTGATATTTTTTTTGTATACTCATATACTTTTATGTATGTATGCTTTCACTTCAAATAGTATCAATTTCGATTGGTATCTAATTTTTCATACATATATATGTGTTTTGATTATGCTAAGCTTGAGCTTCAACTTTATTTCAATTGATTTAGTTTTCAATTGGTATTCTAATACAAGTTTACGCATTGTTTTAGTTGGTATTTCATAAAGGGGAAGAAAATCTTGTATTTTATCTTTCAATTGGTATTTTGTATTCCACTCCTTTACTTTATGATAGAAAATATTGAATTTCAATTTGGTATCATTTGCTTTTAAAAGAATAATAATTTCAATTGATATCAAGATTTTTGTTTAAGACTTCAAAATTTGTAATGTTTAATTTCAATTGGTATTATGTTTGGAATCACCATGTGAAGACATTGTTTTTGTTTTAGACATAAAGGGTGAGAACTTCTCCTTTATTGATCTTTGTATTAAAAAGGGGGAGAAGATTTTTTTGTTTTGTTTTGTTTTGAATGTTTACCCCTTTGTTGATGATTGACAAAAAGGGGGAGAATAATTTGTGTTTATATAATTTGTGTTTATATGCATGTTTTTGTATGCATATTTTATGTGTTTATTAAGTTCAATTGGTATCAAGAACAATAATTAAAGAACATGTTTATTTTTGGTATCATTAGTTTTGTTTTGCAATTGGTATCAAACAAGAGCTTTTGTTTTGAATATTTATTTGTTTTATTTAATTGATATCAAGAGCATGTTTTGGATTGATGCATATTCATGTTTAGTATTCCTTGCATCTTTATTTGTTTATTGCTATGCATGAGTTAAGGGGGAGCTTCTTTGAAGCTTAACTTTAATCCATTCATATATAACTCCATGAGTTTTGTTATCATCAAAAGGGGGAGATTGTTGGCCCGGAGGCCTTCCACTCTAGTTTTGATGATGATTAACTCATGTAGTTATGTTTACTAATAATCTTGTGATTTTAGTTTCAGATCATTTATCAAGATATTAGTTGTGATTAGTTTCAAAAAGGAGTTTAGAAGCTTTCACTTGGTGATTCCAGAGCCCGAGCATCAAGATCATACATTGCACTCGTTGGAGTCTAGCTCGGTGGATCAAGTTTTGGATCGAGTCGACTTGAAGACGGAGTTCATCAAGAAGACTTAGGTATCCTAGTTTAGTTTAGTGTGTTTTAGATCCTTTTGTAAAGTTTAGAATAGTTGATATGCTCAAGTGCACAACACACACGTTTTATGGATTTTGGTTTTCATGAATAGTTTAGATCAAAACAAGTTTAAATGGTTTTTATGTATATTAGATGTGTTCAATATACATACATGCTTCATATCTTAAACAAACTTATTTTGATATGTCTATTAATGAGTTTTAAGAAAAATCAGATTTCCTATTGAGAAAATCCAAGTTTGGAAAATACAGGTTTTGGTTTTTGATAAAATTTGCAAGACACAAAATTGGTTCAAAATGTTTGATATTTGTCTTGAAATTTTTATCACATGTTTGTATTTCAATACAAAATGATAAAACTATTTTTGGGGACTTTTAGAAGATTTTTTAAGTATTTTTAAGAATATTTTTAAACTGTTTTTCTGTCCCAGAAAACTTGGTTGCCAGTCCCTGGCGGTCGACCGGGCCGGTCGACCGTGTTCCAGAGCCGGTCGACCGACGTGCACAGCCTTGTGCACGTTTGGCCAGGCAACTGGGCCGGTCGACCAGGCGGTCGACCGGACAGAGAGCTTTGCTCTCTGTAAATCTGCGGTCGACCGGGATGCTCCAACGGTCATATTTATGACTGTTGGCGGTCGACCGCCAGCCGCGCTGGCTGACAAAATCAGCCTAACGGCTAGTTTTGGGTTTGGGCTATATAAACCCCATTCCATTGGGATTTTGGTTAAGAATTTTTGAGCAAAAATTTCCCCATTCTCTGGTTTTAAAAATAAGTTCTAAAGTGTTTTAGAGCTTCAAAAGATCTATCTTTATATTGTTTTAGTGTTTTGGAAAAATCAAAGAAAATAGAAATTTGGGAGATTTGTAGTGTTCTTCATTTCTATATTTTTATAAAGAGTTTTCCCAAAGTTTTTCTTTGAGTTTTTGTTTTCCAAACTCTAGTTTTTCCATACTTGAGCTATCCTCTATCCTATTCTATTAGGATCTTTTATTATTGGGAAAAGAGATTGTTTGTAGTTGAAAGATACCACCAAGTTGTAAACCCTCATTTGTTGGTTGCTCCCTCTTTGGTAGAGGTTGAGGTTGTGAATTTGGGTTGTTGTTTGCTCCCTCTTTGGTAGGGTTGAGGTTGTGGTTTGCTCCCTCTAGTGAGAGGTGGAGTTGGTGTCTGTATCCCTCTTCGGTAGAGGTGATTGTGGTTGTTTGGCTACGAGCCTACCCCTCTTGTGTGAGGTGGTGATTGTTTGCCTCGGTTGAGGTTGTATTGGTTGAGAGAGGAGTTCGGTACTCCCAGTGTTATACAAATCCTCCTCGGTGGAGGTTCCCTCGGTGGGAGTCCTCGGTGGACAAGTTAGTGGATTGGAAATCCTTCTCAGTGAAGGCGGGGACGTAGAGCTAGGGGCTCGAACCTCGAAACATATCTTTGCATTTGCGTTTGATCCATTGACTCTTAACCCTCTCCTTTATTTGTGTTGAGCATTTCATCTTTCATGTCATTCATATTGCTTGCATTTGTGCCTTGCATATATTCATATTGCCTATTCATATTATATGCTTGGTTTGTTTGTGTGTGCCTCACTTGTACTTAACCACGAGAGCTTCATATAGCACCTCAACCCTTATCTAGGGGAATCAAGAGGAGTTATTTCAGAGCCCTTCACGGGGAATTCAGCTACACTCGTTGGTTGTATTAAGTGTGTTGCAAATTAGTTTTAACTTCCGCATTTAGTTTTCTAGATTAGCCATATTACCTATTCACCCCCCTCTAGGTGATTTCACTTCCGACCTTATTCACCCAATTTCATGTTGCAGGTAGATTCACCTTCCAATGATCTCTTTTTTGCTAGAGCTTGCAAAGACTTTTCTCCTCTGTCTTGAGCCTCATCTGCCAGATCTGTATATAAACATCATCTAAAAAAATAAAAGTCTTCACCTGACCTGTAACTGTACCATCCTTCAAGTAGTAGAGATTATTTCGACGGACACCCTTCATAACCACCATTGAGCCTTTGGTCATCTTGAGAACACCAGCTCGTATAGATACTATAAGACCCAAAGTTTTCAAAGCATCAACTGAGATAAGATTCCTTTTGAGTTGAGGTACATACCTCACTTCCTCCAATTCTCTTCCGATTTCTGTGCTATCTTCCAGATGAGTTAAAAACTCTTCCGATGTCTTTTATTTCCTCTTATCTCCTCTCTCCCTTCAATGGTGATGGCAGTTAAAACCTATGGTTCTTTTGACTTGAAAATTGACTTTGATTTGGGTTTTTATTTTCCGATTTGAGCATCTTTATAATTTTGGAGAGTTTTTTTGCTTGTTTCTGTAAGTTTTGAGTAATGGCTAAAGATATGAAGCTAGCAGTTTAATACTGACTTATTAGATTATTTAATTTCCTTATATATCTAACATGAATGATAATGATAGGATTTAAATCCAGCTAATTAAGGCTGGTTGATGAGGACACACACCTCTCAGAGGACGCCTCGATCGAATCTATTCCAGATACAGAAAGCGGCATATTGTAGTTTTTTGGTTTTAGCCTTATTATTTTGGACTTGTTTTATTTAGATAGTTGCTTTAGTATGTGTTTCTTTTTATTTTATGTGACGTTTAGTACCACATCGATTATTTTTCCGAGAAGTATCTTTTTTTGTAAAGCCTATTAAAAGGCGCCTAGACTTCTCTTTTGAATTATTAAATGATTATCCTCAAATATTTCAGTTAAATTCTTGACTTGACTTTACTCTTGAGTTTTGGGTGTGAAGCCCATGCAAGGGGTGAAAACCAAAAATTCTATCCAGTTTTCTTAAATCTCAAATTTTAAACTCTAGTTTCCCTGTTTGAAGGTGATTGCGATCCAAATTTTATTTCAATTTGGTATTGGAGCTTAGGTCTCAATCCTCTTCTAAATTTTCTCCAGCTTCTCTAGATCTATCTCAAAAAAAAGAAAAAAAGAAAAAATTTTTTTACTGTTCATCTTCAGTTCTTCACTTATCAAAATGCATAAATAGCAACCTAGATGGTTGGTCAAAGACACTCCAGAGATGTATAAATCAAGAAAAATGTAGATGGTATGTAGAAACCACCTGATACGCGGATGAGAAGGATGTTAGACTTATTATGTTTTAAAGTCTAATTTATTTTGGGCCTAATCAAGTCAATTGGATATTTGCACCCGCCCACTTAACCTATGTTGTTTGACCCAATAAAGAATTGATCAAACCTAAATGGTTTGGTTCTAGACGCGTTTTCAATTACATTTAGTCATGAGTGTATTTAAATTAGAATGTGGGACTCATGTACACGTGTGGAACTCGTGTTATAAATCAAGAGCCTAGATCTATGATGAGTTGAACTAGGGTTTCTTGATGCTATATATACCATGAGTAGGGTTCCCTCTCCACCAACAACAACAATAATCATCTCTCTCTTGGAGGCCTCTCATCTCCTCTAAGGATAAAGAAGAGAACTTGGTGGCTGGAGAGAAGAATCCTCTCCCTCAACTCCGGCGTCCTCGAGATCGTGCAACCTTCGGCATCCTCTCAGCATCCTCTTCGTGATGGAATCAGGTATGCCTAGAACCCTATAAAGAGGCTTACAGTATATGCGTAGATCTTGTATGGAATAAATTTAGATCTAACAATTGGTATCAGAGCCTCCTCTTTATCAGATCATCGGGATATAAAGTAATAACCTTTTGATCTCGATTTATGAAAATTATGAATCTCTGTATTTAATTCAATAAAGATTATTTTTTTGTGTCTCAAGTAATTGAATTAAATTGGAGATGATTAAATTAAATTCATGTATATATTTTTTATGGTTTAAATCTGTGTGTTATTATTTTTTTGATTCTTTAAAAAAAAATAATTTTATTTTGCATCTGTGTGGACGCATGCATGCAAGACTTGCATGCATGCGGCCAGATTTGCAAAAAAAAAGGGGGTACATGCTGTTGGTCGACTGCATGCAAGCAATTTGCATGCAGCAAAGTTTTTTATTAAAAAAAAAATTTTTTTGTGGCTGGACGCATGCAGGGAAGCCCCTGCATGCATGGCAGGCTTAAAGTATCAGGAAAATATATATATATTAGATGCATGCGCTGGAAGCACCAGTGCATACACAATAAAAAAAAAGGGAATTACAGAGCAGGCGCACCTGAGGCGCTTGCATGCAGGCGCTGGCCCTGCATGGGCGTTGCGCCGTCGGCCACCATGGGCTGGCGGTGCACAGTGGTTTTTTTTTCCTTCCTTTTTTGGGTTAGGGTTTTCTTAATTTGAGATTATGAGATTAATTAGGATTAAAAAATTTAGAGATTGAATTTTACTCTAATAAGGAAACTTACTCTTAATTAATCTCATATTAAATTTCAATTGGGAAAATTTCAATTGGGATGGTTGAGATTGATTTGGGTTTTAGAATTGAGATAAAATTCTAATCTATTAACTGTATTTTGGGGTAGAATTCTACTCAAATAAAGAGACCTACTCTCAATCAATCTCACATAAAGCTAATAGGATTTTATTCAGTTATTTAAACCCAGCTCAATAAGAAAGGAAACCAATAACTTAACCATTGCGGGTCGGGTCTGATTCAGACCCGATAAGCACTGCAGACCCATTTTGTCAATAGAAACTTCAATTAGCCTTTACGGGCTCATCCGACCTCTATTTTGGGCATGTAAACAGCCGTTTCGAAGCTCTTGACGAGCACTACAGTATTACAGGAACTATACATGACAAAACAGTAGGTAGTTGACATAAAGAAGGCATTGAAGTGTTTATTTATCATGGTTATGTGTACCCTTACATGCTTCCGCTTCATTAATATTTATATTATTGCTTATATTGTCTAGCATGATGAATATTAATGTGTACTACAGTTAATAACACACAGATAAAGATATATACATGTTCAAGCTAAAGAATTTATAAAAGAGCATATTTAATTGCGTATGTAGTTCATGCGGACAATAGCCGGCCCAAAGGAAGACTATTGTTTGGCCGAATTATGTACGGCTTCGGATACTTGATGTGGATAATGCAAGTGGGAGAACTTTGGTGTGTGGTAATCGGCCCAAAGGAAGGTTGCCACACTATTGGCCCATATTGCATTACCCTCATCAACTAGTCTGATGGCGGAACAAGAATCCAGATGCATAAATTTGGGTGGCCCATGCGTGTGGCAATCGGCCCAAAGGAAGGTTGTCATTATGGCCGGGTCATTACATGTATTATATGGCCAATATAGATTACTTAAACTTTGGGAGCAATCTTATAAAGTGACAGTCGGCCCAAAGGAAGGCTGTTCTCTTACATAGGACCTAGACTTTAGGATATCTATATTGGGCCGGTACAGTGTTGGCATATAGAGACACAACTTGTTCTGAAAGTTTAACCGACAGCTCTATCGGTTAAACTGGTTGCATTTTCTGAAATTCATTTTTTTATGACTATTACAGTAGAATTTTATTAAATGCAATGTTTATGTTAAATTGATGAGAAATTGTACACTTATGTAGTTTAAATTGAATGGTACAAACTTTAAGAAGTGGTAAGACCACGTAAATGATCGTTCTTGAATTCATGCACCTAGAGTACACCTTAAAGATTGATGGATCTCTACTATCACTAATAAAAGTTCAATAAAGAAAAGGTCTATTATGGTAAGTGGGAGAGATCTTACAAGATGTGTCTAATGGTCATAAGGTACCCTATTCCTATAACTATTAGGGGTTCTATGCCTGATAAAGTCAGTTAGCATCCAGGGTAAACTTCTAATAAGAAAAGAAAAGTGAAACTAAAGGGAGGAACATAAACACCACTACAGTGGCTGATCCTAAGTGGCAAAAGTGCAGAAAAAGTAGCCTAAGGTCATTGCATACTTCTTCTGTAGAAAGTAAGCCACCTTAAGTAGGAATGCATAAAGTACCAGAAATGACTATTTAGCGGGTATATCTCATATTTATGTTTGTTCTGAAATTAATTTAGCTTTAGTGCCACTTGATAGAAGGTTGATAGATAATTCACATAAGTGATTCAATGCGGAACTTCTAAACCCAAAAGAAGCCCAGCCCATGTAATACCCCGTTCCCGGAATACGTACTTAGTTGCGTATTCAGTTTTTCGATCGTATTTTTTGATTTACTTCCTGTATTTGACCGATTTCAGTTTTAAAAATCATTTTCCAATATTATATATTTTCTATGATTTTCTGGAATTTTCCTGAATTTAATTAAATATTTTCAAAACCGGTGTCGACCAATGCCGCTGATCGATTCTCGGATTTTTAATTCACAAACAGTTAGGAATTTCTAGAAGGTCCTTTAGACTTTATTTCTTAGAATTATATTTTCCATCTAAATACTTTTTCTGAGAATTTTATGAATTTATGAAAATTCCAACAGAGTCGGTAGATAACTGATTCCGGGATTTTTAGTTTTAAAACTATAAATTATTTCTCCAAACGAATTTCACCATGAGTCTTAAATAATATTCTTGATTTTTAGTAAATTTTGCGAGTCGTTCCGAGATACTTGAATTTCGGACGATTTCGGTATTTTCCGAAATGTTTTCCGCATCTTCGACTTAAACCTGAAAAATTGTCTTTTCAACATTTTTAAATTTAAATCCAAGAGAAAATATTTTCATTTATAATTTCTTTTCCTTTTTCCTTTTTCTAAATTTCCTTCCTTCCTCCACAACCACAAGCTTTTCCATTTTCCAAAATTCCAATTTTTTTTCCAAAATTTCACCTCCACTCACTTCCACAACCCCCTCATTTAATGCATCTCTCTCTCTCTCTCTCTCCCATGGCCGGCCAAGTGGCCAAGAAGAGGGACACTCATCCCCTCCCCTATTTACACAAAACCCCCTCTCAATTACCTTATTTACAACTCCTTTACAAAATCAAAATCCTATATAAACATTTCCTTTACACTTCTTTTCCTTTTTTACTTCCTTCCACCAAGAGAAACCTTCACCCTCACCAATCCTCTTTCATCTCAACTCAAACCCTAACTCCAAAACACCTAGGTCATCTTCTCCATCTCAAGCAACCACTACTTCTTTGGGTTGGGATCGTCCGCAATATCGCCAAGGAGCAAGTTGGTGATATCGTCGACTACGATCTTTCCGGAACTCGTAAAGCCTCGATTTAATCGTTCAAAGTGAGAATTTTTACTCACCAAGACTTGTCTAATTCCTAGCACACTTGTGTTCTCATATCTTGTATATTTACATCTTCAAAATCATGTTTTTAGACATCAAACACAACCATCAGAAAATCTGTTCTGTATTCTGTTTCTAGACGATTAGTCGACTTGACCTAGGTATTAGTCGACTAACCCCTCTGTTTTGAAACGTAACCTTTTCTGGAACACAGTTTTAGTCGACTTAGCCTATCTATTAGTCGACTAGAAATCTTTGTTAGTCGACTACACTTTCCACCCTAGTCGACTAACTATTCCTGAAATCAGAAACTCAACTCTCTGTATCACAGACTTAGTCGACTTAAGTATCTGTTGGTCGACTCATAATCACTGTTAGTCGACTACCCTTTTTCCCTAGTCGACTAACTTTCCCTGAAACAGAATCTCAACTCTCTGGAACCCAGTTTTAGTCGACTAATTCAGACTGTTTGTCGACTAGAGACCACTATTAGTCGACTAACCCTTTTACCTAGTCGACTAATTTAGGCTGTTTGTTATAGTTGATTTCTTTTCTGAATTTGGATCTTACCCTTGATACATGTGTGATGTATTATCCTTGTTTATGCTTCATAACTGGTACTTATTGACATGTTACTTGATGGACATTACTTCTTGTTACTTCATGACTTATTATTGTGTAGTCTCGTTCCATAACTTGTTCATAAATGGATATCACCACTTATCATGCCATCACTTGAACCAAGCATGATACACTTGACTTTTGTATAAAATGGACCAACTTATATTGGGTCGGGGGAAAACATGCGGATATCAATATGTGTTCGTGTTTACAGTGGTTTTAGGAATGTTGTGCAACTCATGTTCCGGTCTGACCTGTGGGCCACCAGGGGACCGAGGGGAGTGCTTGCTCCCTCTTCCTGAGTACTATCATGATAAAGGGCATACATAAGTCCCTCCTGTTAGCCTAGCGGCTGGCTTCCGTCACCAAGCAACGGAACAATCCTGGACCGTTATCCCGGGCATGTACGGGATCCACTGTAAACATAGTTCGTCGATACAACCGCTGGTTTCCAATAACAACCTTGCTTTACTAGGATATGGATCTATGTGCGCTGGGACGCTGGGTCACATAGCTAGATATCATAGTAAGACAAGTAATAATAATAAGACATTAACGGTGGATCTATTGTATTCAGACTCTTACTCTTTATGCTTTCATTACCTACTGATTGATATTTATCTTACTGTTCCCCCTTACTTATTTATGTCTCTTATGCCATTTGGCTGTAGCCTGATTATTGTTATGAGGTCTTGACCCCTTGGATTTGCATATTCAGATTCTGAAGCTTGGATCGAAGTGGAGCCATCCACAGAGGATCAAGCTTTCTTTAGTGAGCAGGCCGATTAGCTCCAGTCTTCGTGCCAGATCTCTCTTTTTGACTCACGGGATCTTCATCCTACTCGTGAGCATTTTGTGGTTATATTGTATCTTTTGCTTTTGGACTTGGTTGTGATGTAATACACATGTAATGTGTAATACTTTATCATATCCTGTGATAGCTTTGTAGTTGTACTTTTCAGTTGGCATATGTATGGATACCACGCTTAGTCGTGTACTCTGATTCTTGTTGTACTTATTGCTTAGCGTATATACGTGGGGGCACTTTCTGACCTGCGTATATACGTCGCAGTGACGTCTCCGTATCCGTGGGATCGGGGCGTTACAGCCCAGCTGAGCGATACGTATACATGAGTGATGGAAATAAAGTTGCAATTAAAGCTATTGGAGTTTGTAGGCTTAAATTAGATTCTGGTTTTTAGTTTTAGATTTGGATGAGACTTTATATGTACCGTCCTTTTAGGCGGAATCATATTTCTATTTTATTTGTTAGACAGACTAGTTTTACTGTCACTCTTAATAATGAAATGCTTAGTCTACTTTCCAAATCTAAAGTTGTTGGTACTAGAATTCTGATTGATGGCTATATAAATTGAAACTTCATGCTTTATATACTGAATCTCTATATGTGAATAGCATAGGCACTAAGCAAAAAATAATTAAAGAAACATTAGAAAGTTTGGTACTAGACGAAGTTCAGGTGTCTTAATTTGGTGTATACAGACATTTGTGGTCCATTCCCTACAGCTTCTTGGAATGATCATGAATATTTCATCACTTTTTACATATAATTACTCTCATTATAGGTACCTACACTTGTTCCATGAGAAATCCCAATCATTGGACATGTTTAAAGCCATTAGATCTGATCATGGTGGTGAGTACTATGACAAATATGATGAATCAGGTAAATATCCAGAATCATTTGTCAATTTCTGAAAGAGTGGTATTATCGCTTAGTACCCCATATCAGAGACACCTCGTCAAAATGGTATTGCTGAGAGATAAAATCACACACTAAAGGATATGGTTGGGAGTATGATAGCTCACACTGCTCTACCAGAGTCATTATATATTGAAGCCTTAAAAATGGTTGTCACCTCCTTAATAGAATACCTAACATAACAGTAACTAAAACCCCGTATGAGTTATGGACTGGGAAATCTCTCAGTATTAGGCATCTATATATTTGGGGTTATCTAGCGGAAGCTCGACCATATATACCGTATGAAAAGAAGTTGGACTCAAGGACAGTTAGCTGTTTATTCGTAGGGTATTCTGAGAGGTATAAAGGCTTTAAGTTTTATTGTCCCTCCACTAAGAACATAAAGACGGATTGCTAAATTTTTTTGAGAATATTCAGAACAGTGGGAGTCACTACATAAAGATTTCATATTTAAGGAAGAATATATTGTTATACCCATGACAAATTGTTCCAAATGATAAAGTAGTTGTTCCACTTTAAGATGAAAATACAGTTGTATTTTTACAAGATACATATACAGTTCATCCTGAAGTAGATCATGCTGATGAGGTAGAAACTGAAAATTCTCAACCACAAGTGCCTAGGAGATCAACTAGGGAGAGGACATCAGTCATTACAAATGACTATATAGTTTATCTCCAATAGCATGAGTTTGACATAAGACTAGAGGATGACCCCACATCCTTGAATGAGGCCAAACTCAACATTCACTCCATTAAGTGGTCAAATGCCATGAAAGATGAGTTAAAATCCATAAAGGACAATGATGTTTGGGATTTAGTAGAGTTGTCTGAAGGAAAGAAACCGATTGGTTGTAAATGAGTATTCAAAACCAAGCGGGATTCGAAAGGTAACGTCGAAAGGTATAAGGCACATCTTGTCACAAAGGGATCCACTCAAAGAGAGGACATTGACTATAAGGAGACTTTCTCCCTAGTTTTCATGAAGCATTCTTTTAGGATTATTATGGCACTGGTGGATGCAAATCATATGGCTCCTTTTTTGGAAAATTTTTAAAGGTTAATAGATTATGAAGAATTTTTGTATGATAAAATTGGTAGTATCTATGATGTCGACAGATGGAATGACGAATGGAGCTAAAATCCTAAAACCATGAGATATTAATAAAGGCCGAGGCCACCTTTGATCCAAAATGAACACATCAGGTGTTGGATCCTAACCACATTAAGCCCTAATATTCCTCCTAAAAAAAATTTCATATGCGAGTAAACTTTATCTTCACGCACCCCTTAGCTTGGGTGCTTTTAACCGGATGCAAGGCACAAACCCAACAGGCATCCATTTTGACAAGTATGTAATGAGCCAGGACAACCGGGTGATAAAGTTGCTACAGCCTCATACATAAGTCATGCCTCTTGAAAATGTTTTCACCATTTCAACATAGACACATGTAACCTATTCTCCACCTTATGCCAGGATCTGAACCAGACCAACCTTTGGAGATGATACAATCAACTCCATTTTACGTCAAAATTTTGGAACTAACTTTTGGAGTTAGCCCATATGATATTGGTGTTGTGTCTCGTATCTGATTGCGCATCCATGTTGGCGTTACACTGGTTGTGATTGGTTTAGATAGAGACTGTTATGGGATTTGGGCCATTGGCCAAGATTATTTAATGGTGTGAAATACCACTGAATAATAGATAGTGCTAGAGTTTTTATTGTAGCACTATAAATGTTAGATGGGAAAGTGGTTTAGAGAGAATGTGCAGAGGATGTGTGAGGATGAGATAAAAGGAAAAGGGTGAGGCGAAAAAGAAATTTGATTCTTGTATTCTTATAATTTCTCTCCTTGTCATAGTGGATTTACATTGATGCCTTATAGATGCAGGTCGAGATTGGACAAATGGAGCACATTGTATGCTAGGTAATCGATCACAGGTCATGTTGAGATCAAGAAGTGGGGATCTCCATTCCCAACATATGATTGCACCCATCTTGTGCCTAGCTTGCCTTGAAGTAACCAAACGGCCCACCAAGTCATATAGTTGCTAACCCGCATTACACCTCTGTGCCACTCTGTGCTCGACAAATCATCATCATGGGTTCTGATAGCAACTTGTTTTGATAAATGGAGCTCGAAACCGAGGCATTAATAAAGACAGAGACCACTTTAACCCAAAAGGGTAACCTATTATGTCTTGGATCAAAATCACATATTAAGCACTATCTTATAGCTCAAAATTTGGAGAATAATATGACACATTACATGACGTATGTTCTATAAATATTTTAAAGCTAACTGATGAGCATATACATGTTAAAATTGGCACTATATAGATTTTCCCTAACTAGAAAGTAGTGAGTCCAATGTTCGCAAGCATACAAGTTTTGAAAAAGCTTTACTAATATGGCATATCACATGATTTATGTTCAATAAGTGTCTCAAGGCTGGTTGATGAGCATTGGCGTTAGAATTGACATTATATAAATTTCGATGGGCCGCCACCTATCCAGTGAAGCTTTTGGCTAAAATGGTTTACCAGCACAGTACCTGTGACAAGGTCCCGTGTCCGAAACTTACCATTATAAGATATTCCTCTCTTTTTCTCGTGTTACATTGATGATGATAAATTGGAGGGAAAGGTGGGGAATAGAAATCTAGGTGGACATGGAAGGAGAAGGGCGAAGAAAAAATTCTTACATCTCCCTTGGTAGCTCAAAGGTCTATACCTTATACATCTTTTAGTTTTCACCAGAATATCTGACAATGATTCAAAGTTCTTCCGGCTAGATGCAGCGATCTTAATCTCTAAAGATACTTCAAATCTTGAGCAGCTCACTGGAAAAAAAATTGTTCTTTTGTGGACAGTGCATCATCTATATTTCAAGGGGAAAGAATAAGAACGCACCCCCCCCCCCCCCCCCCCCCAAACACACACTCACACAAGCGCGCACGCACGCATTTTTGAGAAATTTGTTGCCCCTACCCATTTTCTTGTGTATCTATCCCCTTTGATTCCCTTTCACAAACAGTTTTATCCTTCACAAAACTTTATACCTCCCTATTTGTTGTATATTCCAACAAGATCCTCTCTTTTAGAAGGAAACTACTTTTGGTATTGATATTTGTCTCCTTTTGACCCTACTATTGTATATATTTTCTGGGATCACTTTTTTCTGCAGTAGAAGAGTTTTTTTTACTAAAAACTGTCTAGCTATTAAAAAAACTATCTTTTTTTCAAAGTATTTACCATTTTTTCATCATAAAGGTACTTCTGTAAACTCTCTACTTTTGTCTTTAAATTGTCTATTTTTCTTAAAAAATAAATAAAAAGTAGACATTTACAATGTAGTAGAAGATATTTTTAAAACAATCTACCTTCATCTTCAATTTTTCTACCATTTTTCATTATAAAAGTAGACAGTCTACCAAAAGGTTTACTTTTGTCTTTAACAAACCTACTCTTTTTTTTAATAAGTAGGGGATTTTTTCTATAATAGTAAATTTTTCTAAAACTATCTATTTTGTTTTCAAAGTATTTACCAAGGTACGAGGTTTAGCTAGTTTCATCTCAGTTTCGGTCATTTGGTCTGAGTATCGGTAAGTACTTGTCCGAAACTGAGCTGAAATTTCATTTTGATAAGTTTGAGTTGATAGCATATACAGTTTTGGTAAGTTTCGCATAGTTTCTGTAAGTTTCGGATGAAACACAATGAAAAATTCAAAAATAAAGGGAGAAAGAGGGGGAAAGGTAATGTTCCTAATATCTCCCTTCAACTTCTACAACCATTCAAAATTGAAGAGATATATATAATTAGATTATAATTAGTTTAATAAAATTTTGATTATTATATTAATTTAATTTTATACTGCCCCTTTTATATTAATTTAGATTAATATTTTAGTTAACTGATTGAATGTCAGAAGCTCACTTTTATTTAACACCCACTCATCCTACATGTTCATATTGTATCTTTTGGGCATTGCATATACGAGGAAACAAAGATGCCTACATGTTTATATACACTTAAATCAAAACCAAAACTTAAAACAGAACTTGTTGAAACTAATGGAACTTATCAAAACTTTTAATAAAAGAAGGGCCCAAAATTGACACAGAAACCAAGTTGTCAAACCTTGGTATTTACCTTTCATTGGTGTTAAATCTAAATAGTTTCAGTTTCGACAATTGCCATGTCTCACACCACAAGTCCGTGTTAGACTATGACATTCACGTCTATAAAAGTGTCAGTACACTTCTGTCACAAGCAACTTTGGGCCATTAGATTGAACAAGTTATATCTACACCATCCATATTTAAGTTATTGGATCCAATAATGAAAGGGATTGGATGTGCACATATTCAGATTGGATATAGTTGTGGATTAGATATGCTCATATTCAGTTGGATTCAAATTGAATCAATGCAAAATCATGGAACATAGGTACTACATTGTTGATAATCTATCATTAACATTGATCAAACTAGCAATAAAATGCGTACTCAAAAGCTACTGAGGAAGAGCCTTGCTATGTATGTTTCTTGAATGAAATCTTTAAGACCTGTGTTACTATAATCCCAAACAGAGAAAAATTGGTTAGATTTATATAACCCAATCGCAACATGCATACTATTTGGACACACGATAACCTATTAGTGTTAGTTATACTATAACTGAGCTACAGAAAGTAAGCCAACATTAATAATGTACATAATATGATCAAAGCTAAGGCATCATACAAACTTGGTTCACGTAAAAGGAATGTTTTATGAGTAGTTATGGAAGAACTCTTTAAGGTTGAGCAAGGATATCAGAATCTGTACCTATTATGATCTTCTTACCCTCATTAGCATCTGTTTCTGCAAAATCATGAAAAGATGCTTCAGACAGCAGTCATATTGATCACCTCTTTCTTTATCATAGCAAGAGCAAAAAGCTTCTAAAAAACCCATGTAGTAATATTTTTTCTCTTTCAACAGTAATATTTTTCTTTCTAGTTCGATAAAGCATGATGCAATCACTAGTAAAAGTAAGTCTACAGAGATATATATTCAACAGACCAAAGGATAAGCACCATATTATTTCCTATTATATGCAACTATAATAAATCCCAACCACTTGAGCATGATGCCGTTAAACCATGTAGATATACAGTAAAAACCTTAAAAGACCTAGTTGCCCAGAGAAATCATCTGCCCCTATGAAACTAAACACATTACCAAGGATTTTAACCTAGATAACAAACCTCGAAAGTTTTTCGAGTATCCAAAGAGGCTCGAGGAAGCACTAAACTCACTGCTACCATTTAATCGCACAGCATACTATCATATGAATTACCAGTACGGGCTATGCAGGATTATCTGGCTGGAAATTTTTTCATAAAACAATTAATCTATTTATCTGAGGTAAAAGTAGAGAAAATTTCCTTACTTCCTCTGTGAAGGCAACTATGCTCACACATACAAGAGGAATCATCATCTCTACTGCAGTTCTTTCCAATCACTTGACAGTTAAAGCATTCCATCTGTAATTCAGATTGATGTGAGAAACCAGCAGCGAGGAGAGAAAAGGAAAGGTTCCCATTGGCTTCAGTATATGACAGCACCCACTCAAACGAAGTAGGATAAGAACCCAAGCAGTTTACCGGAGAAATATGATTTAACCGATGGTCTGATTCGTTCCAATAGTAGATACTATAATCTCGGCAAATAGTGGAGTTGTAGGTCAGGTGAAAGAAATCATTGAAAGACTCATAACCTTCTGACGAGCAACTGGAGGAATTGTATCTTAGAGTTGGATGGTGACCATAAAAATCAAAATCAGGGATGGGAACCGTAAACTTATAAAGAAAACTGCACTTTGAATCATGGAAGAGGCCACTGAGTCCCTGATCTTGAATTGTGATAACATTGTCAAGGTAAGAGATGTTCATAATTTTGTAGTCAACTCCCTTAAATTGGATCATTGGTGACAAAAAATCACATTCTATCAGAAATTTTCCTCTGCATTCAGGTGGAGTAGTACTTGTGAAAAAAGGGTAATTGATGTCAATATTTCCACATCTTACGGAGTTAGGACATGTGAAAGAAAGGGAGGGACGGAAGAAAAGGAGAATAAGGACCAAGTAAATGAAAGATAGAGCCATTGGAGATAACAATAGATGAACTTTGAAGCTAAACAACCAAACACTGAAGCAATTCCTTTTGTAGAAGAGAAAACAAGAATGATATTTTTTTTCCTCCTTATCCGTCGTTGGAACAGGTTGACTTGGACTTTAAGATTAAAGTCATGTTGGAAAACAATGAGGTTGGGGCCCTTAACTTTTTTGAATAAGTTGCTGATGAAGGGGAAGCTTCCAAGCCCTTACTGTTTGATAAACAGAACAGCTGGAAAAACTTTGAAAGAAGAAACGTAAAGGATGAAAACTTGAGAAGAACCCAACTACTAAATGAGAAGTAAGACTTCCTTCTAAACTTCCTTAAGGTTTGGTAGTGAAAGACCAATTCTTGGAGAATACCTCCAGTTTCCTGGTCTTCACATGGAAAAAGTGTGGAGATAGAATGGAGAAGTAATGAGCCACTTTTGCTGAATCATTTCTCAATCAAGAAATTAATAAAAGAAGTAGATACTATAATAGATAAAGAGGTATAAACTTTTCGGTATGTAAAAATACCAAATGGTGATAGCAATGGTTGTGGACACAGATATTTTGAAATCTAGAGATGCTAGTCTGAGTCAAAGTCATGTCTATTGAACATTAGCTCCAAGTCTAAACATGTAGCTTTCCTTGTAGAACAAAACCTTGAATTGCATTAATTCTGACAGGACAACTTCTCTTTTCTCGACCGTGGAATTTATCTTTATGCTAATTCTTCACTGGACAAATATCAAACTTTTGAATAGTAAAATCGATGAAAACTATACGAAACTGTCTCTAACAGACAGATAGCGTATAACGCGTATAAAAAAGCAAGTCCACATGATGCCATGGAAAGCAAGTGCTGGTTCATGCCCTAGATGGACGATGACATGCTAGAAGAAAATTATAGAAGGAACCAAAAAAGTGAGTCACTGTTATCTTTCAATTTCATAGCAGGATAATACAAATAGAATTGTATATTTCAAGTACCCCTTTTTTAGTTCCTTCTATTACGTTCCCCTCTTCCTGGAGGTGAGAAACAAGAAAGATAACAAAAACATTGACGGAATCTTGCTTATGGTAATTATTCAGATCAATCTAAATTCGCCAATTTTATGTTATGGAATTTGCCAATCAATTCAGTTCTAGCAACTATTCTTCATGATGACACTATGATTATCATCAAAGAAACTCAGTTAAATATAACTCTATAGAGATCTCTAACACATAAAAATGCAAGCACCTGATCTCCTCCTTCTATAATATGCCAACTATAACTAAAAAAAAACCTGAGAATTGAACCTCGATTGCATTTTACCAAGTAGAGGAAACAGATTGATCACAGTTGCACTAATCAAAATAAGCTCATTGATCAAATATACTGTCAAAACCTTAAAAACGTGATCGAAAATACTATTTAAGTAACTAAAACTTAAAAACTTGTCAATTAAACTAATTGGTGAAAATAGTAATATGATAGGATGCAAGAAGCATGATTTATCGCATCTCAAAAGATTAATTTCAACACAAACCAAAGATTTTAAACAATCACCCTTGTTACCTTCGCAACTGTTCTCACACGAACATGAGTAATCCCCTGTGCCATCACGACTGGCGCATCTCTGTCCTGTCACCTGACAGTGGAAACAATCTTCCCGCAGTTCAAACTGACGTGAGAAACCAGCAGACAGCAAGGAAAGGGGGCCGTCATCTTGGCTAAATGACAGCACCCACTGAAACAAAGTGGGCTCAGCTGCCAAGCAGTCAGGAAAAAGAGCTGGTGTAGACTGCTGTCTTGGTTCATCCCAATAATACAGATTATAATCATTGCAATGATGAGAATCATTGCGCATAGGAAAGAAATTGCTAGAAATAGCATCAATGTCCATCCCACAGTCTGAGGAACTACTGAAGCTTAAACGTGGATATTGTAGAGAGAGAGGAGATAAAAGAAGTTAGCACAGAGCTTGGAAATCAAAGAAGCGAGAAACGGAATATTGAACAGGCCAGATTGTGCTCCCGATCGGCCGCCCGGTCGACCGGTGGAGGAGGCCGGTCGACCGGCGTGCACAACGTGCACAAGGTTAGCTCGGTTGACCGCCCGGTCGACCGTGGCAGAGAGCGATCGACCGGCCCGGTTGACGGACTAACAGGCCTTAACTCTCGGTTGGGTCCGGTCGACAGGCGCGGTCGACCGTGGCATGGGTCGGTCGACCGACAGACGCGTTTTCTGCTGCCTTTTAGGATTCAGATTCCTTTTCTGGATGGGATCGAATTCAATCTGGGTTTCCTTAAATTTAGAGACTTTGTGGTTATAAATAAGGGCTAGAGCCCTCATGTATTGTATCCCTAAGAATCTCCTGAAAAGTTCCCTCTGTATTACTTTGTATTGATTGTTGAATCAATAAAATCTCTCTCCCCCTTACCCCGAGGACGTAGGCACGTTGCCGAACCTTGTTAAATATTGTGTTGATTGCTTTTCTCTATTGTTCTCTGTTCTTGTCGTGTTTGGTACATCTTTAGCTGCATCTGTCTCCGCCTGGTTGGTGGATTCCTCAGAGAGGTTGTTGTCCTGCGCGCAATAATTGGTATCAGAGCATCCTAAGTTAGTCGTGGGATCGTGTGTTGATTCCAAAGGCATCAGTTGCAGTTTGGTGGAGATCGTGTGTCGATCTCGGAGCAGCGTTGGGACTGTTTGTGGGATCATGTGTCGATCTCAATACAGCGTGTAGATTGCTCAAGGAATCAGTTTGGAGGAGTAGATTGCTTTGGAAACTCTTCGAGGGTTTCACGTGGAGGAAAAGATCCTGTCTTTATCTAGTTTGTTTTATCTAACTCAGTTTGTTTCCGCATTGCTTTGAGGAATCAGTTGAGAAGATGGCTGGAGAAGGTACATCCATGAATCCACATTCGCGGAGGATTGATGTGGTAAAGTTCAACAACACGAACAACTTCGGTATGTAGAAGTGTGAGGTGATAGATGCGCTGACGGCATCAAACCTCGAAGACACTCTACGGTTGGAGAAGAAGCGCGCATCAACGACAGAAGAAGATTAGGACAAGATGAACCGTACGGCATGTGGCTTGATCAGGTCTTGTCTGACACAAGACATCAAGTATCATGTGTTGCATGAGACATCTGCGAGGCAGCTGTGGGAGATCCTGGAGAAGAAGTATCTGACGAAAAGTATAGAATCGCGATTGCAGTTGAAGAGTAAGCTTTATGCTTTTCAGATGCAAAGAGGATGCTCCATCAATGAACACTTGAATCGCTATACGAAGCTTTTTACAGATCTAGTTAATATGGATGTGAAGACCAATGAAGAGGATAAGACGGTAATACTATTGAATTCTCTTCCTAGGGAAGAGTATGAGACCTTTACTCTTACATTGATCAATGAAAGAAAATCCCTTAACTACAATTAGATGTCTGCTGCTCTTGTGAGTTATGAAGTAAGGAGACAGGACCGACTGTCTTCTTCGGGGAACACAACGGCAGAGGCATTGGCGGTAAGAGGCAGGAGTTCTAATAGGAAATGAAGAGTTGATCAGGAAAGATCAAAGTCCAGAACAGGCTTCAGAGATCTGAAGAGGAATCAGTGCGCCTTGTGCAAGGAATTAGGGCACTGGAAAGTTGATTGCCCGAAGGCCAAAGGTAAGAAGATGGAGTCAAACATCGAGGCGAATCTCGCACAAGCGGATGGATCGGATTCAGACTCATCGGTATTCTCTCTCTGTTACTACTCCTATTGTTAGTTACTCAGATAATATTGAGTGGATCTTAGATACCGGAGCCACCTATCATGTGTGCGGCCTGATTTTCTAGTTTTAAGAAGCTAGATGGATGTTACACGGTCATGGGTAATGATTATCCGTGTAATATAGAAGGGGTAGGTACAGTCCGTATCAAGATGGAAGATTGGATAGTACGAGAATTGAAGGAGGTGAGGTATGTATCTCAACTCAAAAGAAATCTTATCTCTATTGGTGCTTTGGAAGCATTGGGCCTTGTGGCATCTATACGAGATGGTGTTCTCAAGATGACCAAAGGCTCAATGGTGGTTATGAAGGGCGTCCGCCGGAAAAATCTCTACTACTTGAAGGGTAGTACGGTTACAGGTCAGGTGGAGACTTCTAATCCTTCAGATGATGGTTGCACAAAGGTCTGGCAGGTGAAGGTCGGACATGGAGGTGAAAACTCTTTTCAAGCTCTTGCAAAGAAGGGATCATTGGAAGGTGCTGCTACCTGCAACTTGGAAGGTGAACACAGCGTTCTGGACAAGAAGAAGGTGAAATTCAGCACCAGTACTCACCGCTCAGAAGATCTTCTTGATTGTGTTCACGTAAGCGTTTGGGTACCTGCTAACACTGCATCGCTTGGAGGTCACAAGTACTTTGTCTCTTTTATTGATAGTTTATCAAGAATTGTTGGATATATCCTATGAGACAAAGGTGTGAAGCCCTAGATATGTTGGTGAAGTAGAGAGGAAGAATGGAGAGCAGATAGGTAGGAAGATCAAGGAGCTACAGTTGGTATTGTTGGAAGAGACATGAACCAATTCCTACGATTTGACCAAAACACTGGTATTGGTGCTCACTTCACAGAAGGTATACATGGGTTGGCTAAGGAAATAAACCATTCCTTGCTGGAGAAGGTTCGGTGCTTATTGTCTAATGCAAGATTAGACAAATCGTTTTGGGCGATTGTGTATGCTAGTCATCTCATAAATGGATCGACTGCGATAGGAGGTAAAACTCTATTGGAAATTTGGTCTGGCAAAGCTGCTCAAAATCATGATTTGCTGCGGGAATTTGGAAGTCCGACCTACTTCAGTGCCAAAGATGGCAAAGTGAATCTGCGAGCAAAGAAGTTTGTGTTTTTGGGTGTCAAAAAAATATGAAAGGCTACAGGTTATGGGACCCCGAAAATAAGAAGATCGTGTTGAGTAGGCATGTCACGTTTGATGAGACTTCAGTGTTGAAGTCTACCGTCTCTCAGCAGGTGGAGAGGATGGAGACCAAGGAAGTATCACAGCGGGTGGAGGTTGATGCTACTCCACCATCTCCAGTTGGTTCGGTATCAGTGAAGACTTCACCGGATGTGACACCGGGTGGAGATCATGTAGCTAGGTTGATGCTGAATAGGTTGAAGACATTGATGAGAATTTCAAGTTGTTTGCAGCCATTGGAACCAAGGTAAAACCACGCTCGTGGGTAAAGAAGCATGAATCTCAAGCTTGTGATTGCGACAAGCTAAAATTAAAGGCCGTTGTTCTCCATGATGGTCGTGAGGAGGTTCATATGACTCAACCAGATAGGTTTGCTGCTGAAAATTCAGGTACAAGTGCTTGAGCTTGATGGAGCTCATTTGAATGAACTACGATTGGCTTGATCCTTTGGACAAGGTACCTAGGCAGCCGTAAAGGCGCAACCACATTTGGTGATGCAACCCGTATGAAGCTGTTTTGGGTCCTCGAGAAGCAGATTGGGACTTCACGTAGAGGTGAAGAGTTGAACTTCACGTAGAGTGAAGCATTGTGATCTCGATGAACAGACGATCTTCGGGTGAGAAGATAGTTGAGCTTGCATAGGAGGGGTGTGCATCCAGTTGTTGAAGTCGATGATGGTGTTCGGTGTGCTCTACTCAGACTTAGTTGGACCGTCAGCTGAAGACATGTAGACTGGGGAGAGCCAATTAGTTGGAGAGTCAGTGTTGACTCATGATGAGTTCTTCGTGAGGTCATGAAGTTGCTGAGTAGGAGACACGTTCGATGATCGGCATGTATAGAAGTTCTCCTAAGGTGAAGTGTAGGGAAGTCATGTGTAGTGCATCCCAGTTGATAGCTGAGCTACAGATTCCAAGCCGAGATCGTGTGCCGATTTCGCCGAGATTTGTGTCGATTTCGTCTGGAGCACGCAAGCCGAGATCGTGTGTCATTTCGCCGAGATCCTGTGTCGATTTCGCCAGGTGATAGACTGGAGTTCGTTGGAGATTGGCTCAGATTTGAAAAATCTTCACCAAGGTGGAGAATTATAGGGAGAGAGGAGATAGAGGAGTAGAGGAAGTTAGCACAGAGATCGGAAATCAAAAGAGCGAGAAACGGAGCATTGAACGTGCCAGATTGTGCTCCTGGTCGGCCGCCTGGTCGACTGGTGGAGGAGGCCGGTCGACCGCCCGGTCGACCGGCGTGCATTACGTGCACAAGGTTAGCTCAGTCAACCGCCCGGTCGACCGTGGTAGAGAGCGGTCGACCGGCTTGATCGACCGACTGACAGGCCTTAGCTCTCGGCTGGGTCCGGTCGACCGGCGCGGTCGACCGTGGCATGGGTCGGTCGACCGGCCGGTCGACCGATAGACGCGTTTTCTGCTGTCTTTTGGGATTCGAATTCCTTTTCTGGATGTGATCGAATTCAATCTGAGTTTCCTTAAATTCAGGGACTTTGTGGCTATAAATAAGGGTTAGAGCCCTCATGTATTGTATCCCTAGGAATCTCTTGAAAAGTTCCCTCTGTATTAGTTTGTATTGATTGTTGAATCAATAAAATCTCTCTCCCCCTTACCCCGAGGACGTAGGCACGTTGCCGAGCCTCGTTAAATATTGTGTTGATTGCTTTTCTCTGTTGCTCTCTGTTCTTGTCGTGTTTGGTACATCTCCGGCTGCATCTGTCTCCGCCTGGTTGGTAGATTCCTCAGAGAGGTTGTTGTTCTGCGTGCAACAGATATTGCGTTGGAATATAAAAATTGAGAATCGGATCAAAAAATTATAAAGGAACCCACACTGTCCCTGGAGTAAGTAACTGCCGAGTGCCTGATCCTGAAGCATGAGAACTTTCTCTGGATATAAGATCTCTTTCACGACATCCTCGTGATCATTGAATTTGATCATTGGTTTGGAATTGTTTTCACATTGGATCATGTATTTACTTGTGCACAAATGGTGTTGAAAGGGAATATCAGTAGAGGAAGGGTGATCAGTATTGTTTGCAAGGAGGGGGGGTGGAGTGCGCAATTTCGATATCTCCACATGAGGAAAATGGACATGAGCAATAAATGCTGAGAAAGAAGAAGAAGAAGCAGGAGAGGCAAAGAAAGAAGGAAGCAAATGGAAGAGCCATACGGATTGACACCCTGAATTCCACCTCTGCACTAAGCAAAAAGAAACTTGAATGGAGTAAGTCAATGTTAATTTCACTACGAATCAAGAACCATATAAACTAATGTAAACAAGTGTAACGTTCTTAATAGGCACAGTGGTTTGATGACCAATAGATGCAAAGTCTGAGTCAAGGTCTTCTCTATTGGAACATAGCTCCAAGTCTATTCACAGGTAGCTTTCCTTGTAGAAAAAAATGAATTGCATTAATTCTGAGAGGACAGATCATAGGAAAGAAAATGCGAGAAAAACAATCAATTTCTCTTCCACAGTCTGAGGAATTCTGGACGATGAGAGCTGGAGATCGAGATGGAACACTAAAATTGGGAATAGAATCAGTAAAATTACAAAGGAACTCACAGTGTTCCTTTTGTAAGTAACCGCCGACTGACAGATACTTGATTGTGAGATCTTTCTCTTGGTATAAGGTATCTTTCACGACATACGCGTCATCTTGGATTTTGATCATTGGTATGGAATTATCACAATTGAATCAAATATTTTCTAGGACAGAAATGGTCGCCAGTATTGTGGTTGGAGGAAGGGTGATCAGTAGTGTTTGCAAAGAAAGAGGAGTGAATTCCAATGTCTCCACACAGGGAAACTGGACAAAAGCAACAAATGCTGTGAAAGAAGAGGAAGAGGCAAAAGAAGCAAGCAACAGGAAGAGCCATACGAAATGATACCCTGAAATGCACCTCTGTAGTAAACCGGAACTGAGATCTTTCTTCATAAAAGAGAAATTAAGGAGGAGTTTGTTTCACAGTATTGCCACTATAAGTAGCATTTGTATTGTTGTATTCACAAAGTCCCACTGAAAGATCACATGTTGACTTGGATGAAGGGCTGAAGACAGGTAAAGAGAGGCTGATTCCATTCAATTTTGGAATAGGTACAGTAGTTTCATACTTGATAAACTCAAGCGTTGAGTCGAAGTCTCTCAGAAGGAAAAAGAATTCAATTGCAGTAATCTGATGGGATACCCTCTCTTTACTTCCACATGGATTCATCCTCACACTGCTGGCGTTTCATTGTTCAAATATGAGATTACCGTAGCACTGACCAGTAAAGCCAATGTATGTCAAACAAAACTGTCCCTAACAAAAAGGTAACATAAGCATATGAAGGAGCAAGTTGACCATATGATGCAGCGGGATTCCAAGTGTTTTTTCATGCCCTAGATGAAGGACATCAACAGAAGACAGATTTACAAGGAACCACAAGAGTAAGCCACTGCTACATTTTAATTTCATAGTGAGCAACTAGTTACAAACTTTCACCTGCTGCCTTGGAAAAAATGACATCCAATAAAACGTCAAGCCACATGCCAAAGCAATATTTTCTTTCCATACTTTGGGGTAGCCACAAGAACGACATCTCCATGGTAATATCGAAAGCACCTCGATTGTTCATTTTGCCAAGAAGCACTCCTTACGGCCCTTAGACTCAAGAAAAGGCATGAGATGAAGGAAGAAATGAGTTACCAAACCGAAGTTGTGGACCTAACCCCTCACTCGCCGGTGAAGGCTTTTACCTAACAATCAAAGCGGGAAACAATAGGCAACCTACATGAGAGGGATGGTGGCATGCTTATCAAGAAATAGGCGCATTATCCATTGGATTCTTATCCAATTATAAGTTAGATGAATGCCATTTAGCGCGCCAGTTAACTCATATTTAATGGCATATTTTCCTTCCCAAAACGAGACTTTTTGGAAAAGCATATTGTAATTAGGAGTCATTATGCAATGAGGAGTCATTACTTTTAGGAGTCATTATGTAATTAAGAGTCATTACTTAATTAAGAGTCATATCGCTACATGTTATTAAGAGTCATATTTCTATTGGAGTTATAATTATTTTTGTCTATAAATAAGAGTATAGAGAGGACTCATTGACTCTCTAATTTTCATAACCAAAATCTTCTCATGGTATTAGAGCCTTAAGGTTTTCGATCCTTCACAACCTTCGGTGTCATCATCTCTGTTTGTCATCAAAAGATCATCATCAATATCTTCTTCTCTTTTTTTCTTTTCTTTTTCTTCTTTCCAAATCTGATTTGAATTCAGATCTATCAAAGAAAAACTTTATTGTTCATGTGAACAGTACCTCAGTAGTACTGTTCATCAGGAATAGTAATCGTTTAAAAAAGAGAAGGAGATTTGGTGTTTTTAAGTTATTCTCTTTTCGGATTATGTATTTATTATAATACTGAGAGTTTGGTGATTTTATATGAGTTATTTTAGATCCTGAAGGAGGATATTTTGTTTTGATCATTTTTTGGGTATTTAGATTTCGAGAAAGGATCGTTTGCTTGGATATTGGTGGGTGTTTAGATCCCGAGAGAGGATTGTTTGCTTGAGTTATTTGTTTGGTGTTTAGATACCAAGGGAGGATCATTTACTTAAGTATTTTGGTCGAGAAAAGAATCAATTTTAGTAGCGAGTTCAGGGGTATGATAGAAGAGGAGCATATAAGCTTGCAATTTCTGATGTTTCAGCAATTTTAGGTCGCTCAGATGTCAACTTCTTAACAACTTGGTCAGCAAATTTAATAATTTCATATGTTTCAGCAGTTTCATACTGCCCAGACTTTTTCCTCCATAACTACTTTGTCTCGGAAAGGTAACTCCAGCTTGTCTGACACAATCTTCTCAACGCTTGTAGGTTTTAAATTCATGAGCTTCAGATCATATGACTGAGAACAAAGATATATTGTCCTTTCTTGATTCTAGCTCTTTTCATCCATCGGAGACATTGGCAGATGGTTATATATCTTCTGTACAAAGTATAAGTGTTGTCAATGCTAAATCCTCATTATATCTTGTTAGGTGCAGGAATCGATCTGACAACTAATCAATATCACTGATCTAATTGGCCAGGTCGGTGAATATCAAGTATAAAGTTTTTTGTTCAGTAGACATTTCTTAATTACAGAACCACCTTTCAATTACCTTTCTTAGTTAAATACCAATTAAACTAGTATTAGTCAATCTCAATATACTGAAATATTTATTAGCATAAATATTTCAGTACAACCTCTGTATAATGAATGTTAGTTCACTTATACAACAATTGGAGTGAGGTACGCATGTAGCAAATCTCCTTAAGATATCCCCGCTTCGGTGCTAATGGGTTACTGGACACTGGTGTTCAAGATATAATACTTCTTTACGGTATTTGGAAAGTATTACCAAATCACCGTAGGTTAAACCGTAGTTAATCAGCACCTTCACAGGATTTCAATGCAGCAGGACGAAGACAAATTTCAGGGAGAATATTTGCCTTAACTTTGAAGGATTATTCACTGTAGAGAAAATAGGGTGAGAAGAATTAATATCTCAGAAAGACAGAGATTCAAACAACAATTCTATTTAAGATTCTGTTGAATTTTCTAATTCCTCGTTCAGAACGAATCTTTTCCTTACTTCAGATTTTTTCTGAATTTCAGACTGAAACTCTTTTCTAATCCACGGTAGTTGTGTGTTTCTAATCCACGGTATGGAGCGCTATTTATAGTGCTCCTGGGAACCTGTTGGAGGGCAGAACCGTCAAAGGACAGTTGCGATGATTCCTGTCTGAACCGTTGCAACTGTTCCAGACAGGAATCGCTGCAGCAGTTCCTTCCAACTGTTGCAGCGCAATGTGAGGGTAGCGGAGCGGGTCAGGTCGAGACCCACTATAGCACCAAACCTGTGTTGCCCAGTTCAAAAAGAACCGGGCTGAGTTGGACCTGAGCCCACGCCCGCGCCCATGACCTGACCCGGCCCTGTGCCTTTGGCCCGGTCCCTGGGCCCTGGTCCCAGGGCCGGGCGGGCGGCGGCGGCGACATGCGAGCGTGCGTATGGGCATGGTCTCCCCCTAATCGCGCGTGAAAACTCCAAGTACCTAAAGGGCATGCCTTTTGTTCCATTTTTCTCTATTTAAACACTTCAAACTTTCACCCATATCAAATGTGGGACTAAATGTTTTTAGCTACTTTTAATCCCCTTAGCTTTTGAATTAGCAAAACTTTATACTTGAATATCTCATTCATTCTAAAACGGAATTAAACATATAAATATACCATGTTCATCCCCGATGGAAGGAGAACACACTCCAACCATTACTCGGTTGATTCTATCAACGGATCTCGCCTTTAGTCAGCTCAAAGATTCATGTTTTAATTCTTCGTTTTCCTAACAATCCCCCCAATGAATGGAAACTCAAGGAATTGACACACAAAGAGACTGACTCTATAGTGAAATGTACTTTAGAAATGAAACTGCATCCCGGATAGGTGGACTAGATCTTGAATCTTCTATAGCGAAAGTTTTATCAGACTTACTGGCTGATCAGTGAACTAAGTCTTGAACAGTCAGCCTTTATTGTAAGCCAAGTCAACAAGCTTCACACAGTAGCTTTTCAAAATCAACTTTGGTTCTCGGTTGTGTCCATTTTGATTTTGGACATTCTTAGTTTCAGAGAGTATCTTTAGGGAATAACAGCCTCCATAGAGATTTCCAAAGAGCCGACCCAGCTTTATACTCACATTGGTGATCGTCCTATTAAGAGTAGTCTACTCTACCCTACTTGTTTTAATAACAAGACATAGGCGACATTAAAAGCGTTAAGCTTATTCTTAATCTACTTGTAGAAAGCACTTGGGTTCACCATAGGAATAGGTTGGAGTCAAGCTCCTAAGTGCTTATTCTTAGAGTTAATCATAACTGGTTTTCCCTCTTGAACTTAGTCTGTGGGATCTCCAGTCGCTAAGTGAAGTTTTCATTAAGTTGACTCAGTAAGGTTAGGCTTTTAGACCCATTCCCCTCAATGCGCAGTTTATACGCTCTTCACTTAAACATTTAGTAAACGGATCCATTAAATTATCTTTTGATGATACAAAATCAATAGAGATAATTCTATTTGAGAGCAACTGCTTAACGATATTATGTCTATGATGAATATGTCAAGACACTTATATAGCAATTGGAGTGAGGTATGCATGTAGCGAATCTCCTTAAGACAATTACGTCCCCCGCTTCGGTGCTAACGGGTTACTGGACGCTGGTCTCTCAAGATACAACACTCCTTCACGGTATTTGGATAACACTACCAAATCACCATACGGTCGAAAGTAATTAATCAGTGCCTTCACGGGATTTCATTGCTGCAGGACGAAGACAAATTTTAGGGAGAATATTTGCCTTAACTTTGTAGGATTATTCACTGCAGAGAAAATAGAGTGAGAAGAATTAATGTCTTAGAAAGAAAGAGATTCAGACAACAATTCTATTTAAGAATCTGTTAAATTTTCTAAGTCTTCTTTCAGAATGAATCTTTTACTTTCTTTGGATTGTTTTCAGAATCTGAATTTCAGACTGAAACTCTTTTCAGATTTTTCCTTCAAAAATTCAAAATCAGTTCAGAGGGAGAGAAGAGAATGTTCACTGTGTGCTGTGTGTTTCTAATCCACGGTGAGAAGCGCTTATTTATGGCGCTCCTGGGAACCCGTTAGAGGGCAGAACCGTTCAGGGACAGTTGCGACGGTTCCTGTTTGAACCGTTGTAACTGTTCCAGACAGGAACCGCTACAGCGGTTCCTTCTAACCGTTGTAGCACAGCGTGAGGGTAGCGGAGCGGGTCAGGTCGAGACCCGCTATAGCACCAAACTTGTGTGGCCCGGTTCAAAATGAACCGGGCCGGGTTGTACCCGAGCCTACGCTCATGACCCGAACCCTTGATCCGAGCCCCGGACCTGGCGCCGGGCGGGCGGGCAGCGGTGCGTGCGTGTGGGCATGGTGTCCTAATCGAGCGCAAAAACTCCAAGTACCCAAGGGCACGCCCTTTGTTCCCATTTTTCTCTATTTAAATACTTCAAACTTTTGCCTCAAATCCAATGTGGGACTAAATGATTTTAGCTACCTTTAGTCCCCTTTAGCTTTTGAATTAGGCAAACTTTAGACTTGAATATCTCATTCATTCTAAAACGGAATTAAACATGTATATATACCATGTTCATCCCAATGGAAGGAGAACACACTCCAACCATTATCCGGTTGATTCTATCAACAGATCTCGCCTTAATTCAGCTCAAAGATTCATATTTTAATTCTTCGTTTCCCAACATATCTATCATTAATGCTTTATGTTCTGAAATTTCCCTTTAATTTGTTATCAGTCAGTAGGATTATTAGATCCTTAAATTGCTCAGTGTTATCTTACCCATGAATTGGTTATTTCAAGAACTTGAAACAAGAAAGACGATTGGCATAGAGTGTGACTGTGGCAGATTATACTATTTGGATTCCAAACTGGTAGCATGTTAGTTCTGTATCTACTTTTGATTAGTATTGTCGATTAGAACATCCATCTTTATAAACTTCAAAACATTTAATTTCTAAATAAATCATGTTACGTTTATAGATTGTGATTCGTGTCAACTAGGCAAGCATCAGTGTATGCCTTATCCTGATAGAGTTAATAAAAAGCCAATATCCTGTTTACTTTAGTTCATTCAGATGTATAGGCTCCTTGTCCAATAATGTGAAAACTTGGTTTCAAGTATTTTATAATTTTGGCGGATGATTATTTTTGAGTCACTTGGATGTATTTAATGAAGAATTCTTTGGAAGTGTTTTCTATTTTTCAAAAGTTTTATTCTGAAGTGAAGAATCAATTTAATATCTCTATAAAAATATCGAGAACTGATAATGCTAAAAAAAGAAAATTTAGTTCATATTTTTCAAACTTTATGTCCAAATATAGTATTAAGCATTAATCCTCTTGTTCATTTACCCCTCAACAAAATAGTATTATTGAATGTAAAAAACTGACATTTGTTTGAGGTTGCACACACATTATTAAGTCACATACAGGTTCCTAAATAGTTTTGGGGGATATTGTTCCTATTGCATGTTATTTGATTAATCACATGCTCTCATCTATTCTACATGATCAAATTTCATACTTGGTATATCTGCAAACTGATTTGTTTCCTTAAACCCACAACCCATTTACCATTATAGGTATCAAGCTCGACCTAGTTACTTGTGAGTCCAAATTCATCGTTCCTATAATACCCATTCCATTTTAGTCATCGGTCCAAACTTAATTACCCGAGCTAACATGATTATCTTCTAATTTGTATACTCCAAATTTTCTACAAACTATTGATTCAAAACATTCACAAATATCAAAAGTTCAGCTATATATTATTCTAATAACACAGTTTCAAATTATTAAATTCAACAAAAACTCCAAGTACCTAACAACCAAAATAAGTTCAAAAAGTACTAGTCCAACAAATATCCCCACAACAAATATTTAATTCTAAGGCTTATTATTAATTAAATAGTTTTGGATCTTAATGGGGTACGTTACAAGTGAACCAGATTCGACCTATTTACTAATAGGGTAATTCCCCAAGTTCCTATCGCGTCAGCACATGTAATTGAGTCCCCCTGGATGGTATTCATTTTCTGGAATGTTGAGGCCTAAATGTATTGCTCGTGTAGAATGTGTGTAGAATGTCGGTCACCGATATTGCATATATATTGTCACATTATCATATTTATTATCTAATAAATCCTATTGTTAAGTCTTATTGTTATTTAATAATGTGCAGGCTCATTACTAATGGAGGTGGAAGAAAATTGAGCCCAAAATCTCACTTTAATTCTGATTTAATTAAATTTAAATCTTAAATAAAGATGGGACAAATTTTCAGGAGGATAGAGACAATTCAAGCTGAAAATCAATCCAAACCAAGAGAGATAAAATCAGTTGAAAATCAATAAATTTAGATTTTCAATAAATCTAGTTAGTTAACTGAAGATCAACGAAGAATCATCAAAAACAGAAGGTCAAATGGAAAATCTTTTTGGATAAATGGAAAGCAAATAAAAATCCAAAGGATCACGACCCTTGGGGTGGCCAAATGGCCACATCTGGTCCGCGGATCCGCGACTTTGTTGAAGAGATAGGGGAAGCGTTTGCTTCCCCTATCTGCTTACGCTCTCTCCACTCATTTTTTTGACTATAAATGCTGCATTCTACAGAGAAGAAGGTAACGAAGACTAGTTTAAGTTTCTTTCTTTATTTTTAAAATTTAGGATCATTGTTAGATAGTTCATGAGAAGTTGAATCTCAATTTTATTTTTATAGTTCAGTCCAAAAATAAGTGAGAGAGAGGAAAAGAGTATGTAATTGACCGTTGAAGTGACAATCAAAGGAGATTCACCATTGCTTAAACTCTGCTCAACTTTACTGGTATGTCTATGTTTTCATTTTATTCATTTGTTTTCTTTTCCATCATTATGAATAACTAAATTGGCTTTCTGAACTCACTATTCTTCTTCCTCTATAAGCATTCTTCTTGATTGATTTCTATAAAAATGGCCCATTGAATCATATGAATGCCTAAACTAAGCCTTGCATATTGGCTAGTGTTCTTGAAGGCACATGAGGATGGGCTTAAACTTATCTTAAACTTCAATCTTGAAAACAAGTTTTAAACTAATTTTTATTTCATACTTGAGAAAATCTTGATGATTTAATATTCCATTTAAGAACTGTTTCAAAACGAAGTAGTTTTTTTTCAAAACTCATCTTATGTCTTTTACTTGATCCCTTCTAAAAATGTAATCTTTGCCTATGATTTCTTGAGGCAATTTAAATTTCAAGAGAACGACACATAGTTGAACACCCGTATTTTTTTATATATTAAAACAAGCAACCAATCACTCTTCAAGCCTTTTAAAGATCATTTTTTCCAAAACCTTTTTCAAGTTTTAAGTTTTCTTTTAAACATCTCTTAACTCTCCACTCTCTTTTCAACTAACAAAACCCACACCAATCTTTGCTTTTGAAACAATACATCAAAACGCTTTTATTACATTCCTCCTCGTGGACACAACCTGTTAGTCCAAAGCTACACGATAATTCTCACTGATTTTCTTGCAATCAATTTTTAGCGCCGTTGCTAAGGAGGGAACGGTGTAATTATTTTTTAATAAGTTTGTTGTCTTGTTTCTGGGCCATCGGGAAATCAGAGTTAGTACTCAATCATTACAGGAGAAGACTTGGTATTCTGTGCCCCTACTCTAGAAAGTAGGAAATAAAATTTTAAGAAATTGCAGCGCAAAAGCTTGAAAATTTTTTGGACTACTAAAAACTCTTTTTTACAGGACATATTTTTTTGCAAAAATACAGTTTTTTTGTGTTAATTCTGCTATATCTGATATTCACATACCCTGTTTTTAATTGAACAGTAATCTGATTGATTGCCAATTGCTTAAAAAAACGTATAGACATACATTCTAGGAATTTGTTTAATTACGTTTTTTTACAATTACTGTTGAAGAAAGCTGGAGATTGTTTTTCATTGACTTTGCAAAGGGAAAAACTTACAAAAAAAAGTATTGAGGAGCGAAATTACAAGTAATTCTTTGCAAGAAGAAGATTACAGGTAGATCTCCTCTGAGATTTCTAAGGAAGTATGCCGGTAGGAATCTGATTAGCGCGCGATCACTTTATCCCTTTGACGATGCGATCGATCAGACAATCGGACTGCTGCCTGATGGGATTCCCTTCTCGCTTGGTTTAGGGAATCGGATAACAGAAGGTCGGTAGAGCCCTCTTGTTACTTCTCAAGCTGCCTCCACTTGGGAATTCCTTCTCGCCTGGTTCCGAAAATTCTTTGAGAGGGAGGATGATCTTAGGGTATTAGCACCCTGATAAGAGAAGTAATTCTCTGAATTCTTGAAAGTAAGAGAGTAGATATCTATCCTTAGCAGTCTCTCCTCTCTTTTTCTGAGCCTCTTTCTTCTTTTCTAGCTCCCCTCCTCTCTTCCTCTCGCCCCTGGTAGGCTATTTATAAGGAGGAGTAGGGGTATAATCGCCCTGAAAATCTGGAAACAGATTGGGTCGATCTATTTTATATCTGGTAAGTAGCCTCGCCACGAGGCTAGAATCAGCTTCTACGAAGCTAAGAATAGCTGATCTCTTGATCCGCTCTGCTAGATGAGGGATACTCCCTGATTCTTTCCAAAAAACTGAAAGATCTCCCTTGATCTTCTCACTTGATTGGGAGAGTCAAAAGTTCATGGCAAACTGTTGGCCCAAAGGCCTATCACCCTAGTTTTGATGATGATAAACTCATGAAGTTATGTTTACTAATGATCTTGTGTTTAATTAGTGACAGATTCATTATCAAGATCTTAGTAGGTGCATAGCTCAACAAAGGATAAAATGTCAAGATTTGGAGCTAGCACGGTGTGATCCAAGGAGCTTTTGGATCAAGCTTGGACCAAGTCAAGAAGATGAGAAGCCTTCAAGTGAAGACTTCAAGAAGATGAAGACTTGTGTCTAGGTATAAGATTTTGTTTTTGTTTTAGTTAAAAATGTAAAGGATAGAATAGTGGTGGATTGCTCAAGTATTTATCACAGACACACTCTTGAATTTGTTGTCTTTTTATAAAAGAATTTTCAGATTTAGAAAAGACTTTCATTTGGAAAAACATAGTTTTGGTTTTTGGTTTCAAAAGTTATATGTTTCAACCAAACCTTATTTAGAGCTTTATGACAAAAACATAGATATCTTGTTTTTGTATTTGATGAAGATTTGGAAAAATATGTTTTGGAAAATATTGTTTTGGAAAAACAGTTTTTATCATGAGCCAAATATTTCCAAGTTACAAAAATAGTCCAATCTTTTATAACATGCCTTCATTTTGTGCAAGCATGTTTGTATATCAAAGTATATTGGTTAAACTATTTTTGTAGATTTTATGTATTTTATGGGATTTTATTTGAGCCAAAAAGACCAACTTTTTAATCCCACAAAACTGTTTCAGGCTTCGGATAAGTCGACTAGTAACCTTTATAAGTCGACTAATCCTGGAGTCGGCCGACCGGACTGGTCGACCGACGTGCACAGATGTGCACGCCTTTGTGCACTGGAGGACAGCCGACCGTACGGGTCGACCGCTCCAGAGAGCAGAGCTCTCTGGAAAGTTCGGCCGACCGTACGGGTCGACCGACAGAGAGTTAGACTCTCAGCTCCAGTGGGTCGGTCGACCCGGCGGTCGACCGTGGCTCCAACGGTCGGATTTCTGACCGTTGGCGGTCGACCGCACTGGTCGACCGGCAACTCTGACAGACCCCAACGGCTATATTTTTCTGGCCTATAAATTTGAGGGTTTGGTCATTGTTTTGAGCCAAGATTTTAGAAGAGCTTTGAGCCAGTTTTTCCCATCCTTTTAAAAGAGTTTTCTCCACATATTTGAGTGCAAATACTTCCAATCAAAAGGGAAGATTTTATTTAGAGTGTGTTAAAAGAGAATTTCTTGAGTTTTCCTCCACCAAAGATTCTTTCCTTGTTTTCTCACACAAACACTTGAGTATCCATTGAGCTATTCATCTTATAGGAGTGTTGTAGTTGTTGGCCCAAGAGGTTACACTCTCTTGTTTTGTGTTTTGATGATGACAAACCAAATAAGAGCTATTTGGTATTAATGATTTGTTCAAGATAAGTTTCAGGTTTTGTACCATGTTTGGAGACCATTGGCTTAGCTTTTGCAAGAACTTCTAAGTTTCACATAGCAAGGAAGGCAAATTGCACAATCAAGGAAGAATCATAGAAGAGAAGGCACAAGCAAGGCATTGGATGGCTCAAAGACTTGAAGATTGCTCAAAGAGTATTTTATCATTGTATTTTTAGTTTTATAGTTTGTTAAAGAATAGTGGATAGGTTTAAAGCTCTATCACACACGTTTTTGCGCACATGTTTATTCCAAAATGTTTTCTTATAATTTATACAAAAACTTTTTGTTTACAAGATTTGGCCTACAGATATATATTTGTGTTTTATACAAATCTATGTTCAAAACTATTTTTATCAAAATCAAAATCCCCTTTTATTTTCTCTTCAAAATCCTGATTTTTGACCTGAGCCAGTCGACCGAACGGTCGACCGGACCTATGACAGGTTTGGCCGGTCGACCGTCCCAGTCGACCGTGGCTCTGGCTGTGCACGTATCTGTGTGCACGTTGTATCGGTCAACCGACCGGTCGACCGACTGTAAGCAACTTTGCTCTCGGTTAGATTGGGTCGACCGGGGCGGTCGACCGCTGGCCTGCAACGGTCACATTTTGAACTTGCGGTCGACCGACCGGTCGACCGACAGAGCCGTTTGAACAGTAACGGGCATTTTTTTCTGAGCTGTTTATTTTTGTCTTTTTCTCACTTAAGTGAGTTTAAATGACCTGTTTTGGGTTTAATACATTCTGATTAGCCTTAAAAATGTTTTATCTTCTAACCCTAGCCCTCTCCTATAAATAGGGGTGTTTGGGGAGAGATTGGTTCACCTAATTATTACAAGAAAAATTCAAAAGTTTAAGGCATTCAAAAGAGCTTGGTTTCTTGGTTTTTGTGCTGAAATTCTCTCTCATTTTCTGAAGTGTTTTCAAGAATTCTCTGATTTCATTTTCTTTTCTCTTTACACACAAGAGCTTCATTCCTACTCATTGTTCTCTAAGGACCTTTTGTAAGGGAAGAGACAATTGAAAGAGAGAGTTTGTGGTCTTTTGACTACTCAGAAATTCCTTGTACTTGAGATTGTGGAGTTGGGTACTCCATTGTATTTGTGATCTTTGTGATAGTGAAAGTAGCTAGAATCCTTCTGGGAAGGCGGGGAGTAGAGCTGGGTGCTCGAACCTCGATAACATATCTTTGTGTTTGCGATTGGTTTACTTTTCCTTGTCATTACTTATTGCTTGAGATTGTCATTGCCATATTCATTTCATTCATATTGTCAATCATTATCCCATACAACAAGGTTGCATTGCGCACCTCTAACTCATTTTACGAGGAAGCCGGAGGAAGGAGTTCAGAGCCCTTAATAGGGAATTCGGCTCTTAGTCTTGTTTTGGGAGATTGTTGCATTACATTTGCATCATATTTTTTAAATTGCTCTTTGATTAGCATCATTACCTATTCACCCCCCCCCCTCTAGGTGATTTTCAATTGGTATCAGAGCTAGGACTCTAGGTTTTGGCTTAACATCCATAGAGAGATCCTTAAAATTTGCTAATCAACATTTCTCATTTCATTCATTCATCACTAGTAAACATGGCCGATAACATTAAATCCCCACCTAAATTTGATGGACTCAATTTCCCTATTGGAAGGTTAGGATGACTATCATTTGCAATCATTAGGTAGTTTAGTGGCTAAGTCCTTGACCAAACCCTATGTAGCACCCGATAGTGATGAGAGCACATGGACCGACTTCAACTTTAGAGAATATGAGGCTAACTCCAAAGCCCAAAACTCCCTTTTAACCGCCTTGAATGAGGATGACCTTACACGGGTAATTCATTGCCAATCCGCCTATGAGATTTGGCAATACTTATTGGTCACACATGAAGGGACTTCACAAGTCAAGAGAGCTAAGATAGATCTCTTGAGGTCTCAATATGAATCATTTAAAATGCTTGATGATGAATCTATTGATTGTATGATTACTAGATTCACTAAAATCACCAATGGTCTTTCTTCCTTAGGTGACGTCATCTCCAACGATCAAAAGGTGCGCAAAGTGATTCGGGCTCTTCCTCCATCTTGGGAGATAAAGGCCACCACCTTGAAGGAATTGAACGACAAAGATGAGATGGACATCATTAGTCTCATTGGGAACCTAAAGACCCATGAGATGGAGAAGAAAGTAAGAGAAGAGGCCGCTCCAACAAAGAAGAAGTCCATAGCTTTCAAGTCTTCATCCACTCTTGAAGACGATGAAGAAGATGAAGAAGAAGATGAGGAGCTCTCCCTCCTTATGCGAAATGTCAAAAGGATGTACCGGAGGAACAAGCTAAACTTCCGGAGAAAATTTGAAGGCAAAAAGGAGAGGAAAATTATATGCTACAATTGCCGAAAGCCCGGACACATCATGGCGGATTGCCCGGAGTTCAAGAAGAAGATGACCTCCTCCTTCAAGCCAAAGAAATCGGAAGAAAAGAAAGCGTACAAGGCAACTTGGGATTCGGAAAGCGAGTCCGAGGAAGAGGCGGATGTAGCAAATATGTGTTTCATGGCAAACACACCTAAGGTAACCCCTCAACCCCTTGATGATGAAGATGATGAATTAAGTAAGGAAGTTCTTGTACATGCTTTTGTTGAACTTTCTGAAACTTATGATAACAAGAAAATTGAATGCTTTAAATTGCAAAAGAAGTTGCTTTTCTCAAAAATCAACTTGCTATGGTTTCTAAAGAAAAGGATGACATTTCTTCTAATCTCACTTCTATTCAAAATGAGTTTAATGCCTACAAGGTTTCTTGTAAGGCTAAATTTCCTATTGTTGATGAAAAAGAAATTTCTTCTTTAAAAATCAAAATGGTTGATTTTGAGAAAGTTTTGAAAGATTGTGCTTTTAACACTAAGAAACTTGAAGAAAAATTTTCTAAAAAGCACACATCACATGCTAAGATTTCTCATGCTCACACTACACCTAACACTTCTCATGCTCATGCTCACAAAGCTCATGCTCACAAATCACACACCCATTATGCTTTTAAATATGGTAGAGTATATAGATGCACATATTGTGGTAAAAATGGACATTTAGCTAAGTTTTGTTATGATCAATTAAATAGATCCAATAATCTTGTTTGGGTTCATGGCTCTAACCCTCAAGGACCCAAGAAAATGTGGGTACCAAAATCAAGTCCTAAATTGTTTGATGTAGGTACACACCAAGGCTCTAAGACGTAGGGAGCGGTGGTACCTTGATAGTGGTTGTTCAAGACACATGACGTGGGATATCAACAACTTTACAACCCTATCAAGGTACATGGAAGGTGGCTCCGTCACCTTCGGGGATGACTCCAAAGGAACTATCATCGGTATAGGTAACATTCAAATTGGTGCATCTCCTATTATTGAGAATGTTGTTTTAGTTGAAGGTTTGAAACATAATTTGCTTAGTATTAGTCAATTTTGTGATCGTGGACTTAAAATTGTTTTTGATGATACTTCTTGCAAGATTTTTGATATTAAAACCAATGATTGTATTCTTACGGTTTTCGTGATGATAATGTTTATATCATTGACATGCTTAATATTGAGTGTTCTACTAAATGCTTGAATGCTTTTGATGAAAATTCTTGGCTTTGGCATAGAAGATTAGGACATGCATCTTTTGACCATCTTTCTAGGATTAATTCAAAGGAATTGGTGAAGGGTATACCTTACTTGAAGTTTGAGAAAGACCGCATTTGTGGTGCGTGCCAACTTGGGAAACAAACCAAGTCTTCCTTCAAACCAATCAAAGGATATCATGTCAACTAGGCCTTTAGAATTAATTCATATGGATCTTTTTGGACCTACTAAAACTAAGAGTTTAAATGGTAGTAGATATGCATATATTTTGGTTGATGATTTTTCTCGTTTCACTTGGGTTTTCTTTTTGGAACACAAAGATCAAACCTTTTCTCATTTTAAGATTTTTCGAAAAAGGGTTGAAAAAGAAAAAGGTTTTCCGATTTTGAAAATAAGAAGTGATAGAGGTGGTGAGTTTGTGAACCAACTCTTCATGACTTATTGTGATGAAAAGGGAATTAAGCATGAAATGTCTTGTCCTAGAACTCCACAACAAAATGGAGTTGTAGAAAGGAAAAATAGAACACTTCAAGAGATGGCTAGGACAATGATTAGTGAATATAACCTCCCTCAATATCTATGGGCCGAGGCCGTAAACACCGCATGCTATATATCCAACCGTATTTATTTGTGTAAAAATTCTTCCAAAACATCTTTTGAAATGTATCATTCTAGAAAACCTAATGTTGCTTATTTCAAAGTTTTTGGATGCAAATGTTTTGTTTTGAATACTAAAGAGAATTTGGGTAAATTTGATGCTAAGGCTTATGAAGCAATTTTTGTTGGATATTCTACAACTAGTAAAGCTTATAGAGTATTCATTAGATCTTCACGTACCATTGAAGAATCCATGCATGTTAAATTTGAAGAATCTAATGTGGTTGTTGAGAATGTTGTAGAGATTGAACCATTAGGTGAAGACATGGAGAGACTATCCTTGAAGGACTCACCCGCTCAAGAAGATAAGCAAGAATCTATTGGTGATGTTCAAGAGGATAAAGAGGAAAGCTCTCAACCGCTTCCTAAAGCTTGGAGATACGCTACAAATCATCCTAAGGAGCTCATCTTGGGTGATGCATCTAAAGGAGTCACAACGCGCTCCAAACTCCATGACCTATGTGGTAACTTTGCTTTCATTTCTCATTTTGAACCCAAAGGCATTCTCGAAGCCGAGACGGACCCATATTGGTTGCTTGCCATGCAAGAGGAACTCAATCAATTTGAGCGCAACCAAGTTTGGCACCTTGTTCCTAAACCCCACGATAGACCAATAATTGGTACTAAGTGGATCTTTAGAAACAAGATGGATGAGTCCGGAAATGTCATTAGGAATAAAGCTAGGTTAGTGGCCCAGGGTTACACTCAAGTTGAAGGAATTGACTTTGAGGAGACCTTTGCACCCGTAGCACGGCTTGAAGCCATACGGATGACACTAGCTTTTGCATCTTTCAAAAATTTTAAACTTTTTCAAATGGATGTGAAAAGTGAATTTTGAATGGTTTTATTAATGAAGAAGTTTATTTCTCAACCTCCCGATTTTATTGATCATGTTCATCCCGATTTTGTTTTTAAACTTGATAAAGCTTTGTATGGATTGAAACAAGCTCCAAGAGCTTGGTATGAAAGGCTTTCCAGTTTTCTCATTTCAAATGATTTTATTAAAGGCAAAATAGACACTACTCTATTCACTAAGCATGTTGATAATGATATATTAATTGTGCAAATTTATGTTGATGATATAATTTTTGGTTCTACTAATGAGCTTTTGTGCAAGGATTTTGAAAAGGTCATGCAACTTGAATTTGAAATGTCTTCAATGGGTGAGCTTAATTTCTTCCTTGGACTCCAAATCAAGCAATTGCAAGACGGAACCTTCATTAGCCAAGCCAAGTATGCAAAGGAGCTAGTAAAGAAGTTTGGGCTTGAAGGATCAAAGGCTTGCAACACTCCAATGGCAACTACAACCAAGCTTGATAAGGATGATCAAGGTAAAAATGTTGATATTAAATTATATAGAAGCATGATAGGAAGTCTTTTATATTTAACGGCAAGTAGGCCGGATATCATGTTTAGTGTGTGTCTTTGTGCTAGATTCAATCGTGTCCTAAAGAGTCTCATCTTATTGCGGTAAAACGCATTATTCGTTATATTAAGGGCACTATTGGAATGGGTCTTTGGTATCCGAAAACTAGAGATTTTTCAATGACTAGCTATTCGGATGCCGACTATGCGGGTTGTAGAGTTGATAGAAAGAGTACTAGTGGGACATGTCAATTTCTTGGTAATTGTCTTGTTTCATGGTCCTATAGGAAACAAAATTCCGTAGCACTCTCAACCGCCGAGGCGGAGTATGTTGCCGCAGGGGCTTGTTGTGCACAAGTCCTTTGGATGAAACATACTCTCCTTGATTTTGATTTGCATTTTGATCATATAAAAATATTTTGTGATAATACTAGTACTATACACATGACTAAGAATGCAAATCAACATAGTAAGACCAAGCACATTGAGATTAGATATCACTTTCTTAGAGATCATTTTGAGAAAGGAGATATAGATATTGATTATGTTTTCACGGATTTACAACTAGCCGATATTTTCACTAAACCACTTGATTTTGCTAGATTTTCGTTTATTTGTGGAGAACTTAATGTTTGTATTATTGATTAAACATGTTTTTCATAACCCTTTTTGATGTATGACAAAAGGGGGAGAATAAGTTTACATGGGACAAAAATAAGTTCATTTGGTTGGTCTTGGTTCCATATGAATTTATATGTTTGGTTTTATGAGTTTTATGAATTTTTGTTATGAGTTTTATGAGTTTTTGTTATGAGTCTTGTGTTTTATGAGAACTCTTGTATTTGTGTTTTATAACTCTTGTATTTTGTGTTTTATTAGTATTGTTTCAATTTGGTTTCAATTGGCATCAAAAGTATGTTTTTGTGTTTTTAATAAATTCTTGTGTTTTTCATATAGCATAATTTAAGGGGGAGTCTTCTCCTCCTCCATATTTTTGTCTATAGCCTATTTGTTTTGTCATCATCAAAAAGGGAGAGATTGTTGGCCCAAGAGGTTACACTCTCTTGTTTTGTGTTTTGATGATGACAAACCAAATAAGAGCTATTTGGTACTAATGAATTTGTTCAAGATAAGTTTCAGGTTTTGTACCATGTTTGGAGACCATTGGCTTAGCTTTTGCAAGAACTTCTAAGTTTCACATAGCAAGGAAGGCAAATTGCACAATCAAGGAAGAATCATAGAAGAGAAGGCACAAGCAAGGCATTGGATGGCTCAAAGACTTGAAGATTGCTCAAAGAGTATTTTATCATTGTATTTTAGTTTTATAGTTTGTTAAAGAATAGTGGATAGGTTTGAAGCTCTATCACACACGTTTTTGCGCACATGTTTATTCCAAAATGTTTTCTTATAATTTATACAAAAACTTTTTGTTTACAAGATTTGGCCTACAGATATATATTTGTGTTTTATACAAATCTATGTTCAAAACTATTTTTATCAAAATCAAAATCCCCTTTTATTTTCTCTTCAAAATCCTGATTTTTGACCTGAGCCAGTCGACCGAACGGTCGACCGGACCTATGACAGGTTTGGCCGGTCGACCGTCCCAGTCGACCGTGGCTCTGGCTGTGCACGTATCTGTGTGCACGTTGTATCGGTCGACCGACCGGTCGACCGACTGTAAGCAACTTTGCTCTCGGTTAGATTGGGTCGACCGGGCGGTCGACCGCTGGCCTGCAACGGTCACATTTTTGAACTTGCGGTCGACCGACCGGTTGACCGACAGAGCCGTTTGAACAGTAACGGGCATTTTTTTCTGAGCTGTTTATTTTTGTCTTTTTCTCACTTAAGTGAGTTTAAATGACCTGTTTTGGGTTTAATACATTCTGATTAGCCTTAAAAATGTTTTATCTTCTAACCCTAGCCCTCTCCTATAAATAGGGGTGTTTGGGGAGAGATTGGTTCACCTAATTATTACAAGAAAAATTCAAAAGTTTAAGGCATTCAAAAGAGCTTGGTTTCTTGGTTTTTGTGCTGAAATTCTCTCTCATTTTCTGAAGTGTTTTCAAGAATTCTCTGATTTCATTTTCTTTTCTCTTTACACACAAGAGCTTCATTCCTACTCATTGTTCTCTAAGGACCTTTTGTAAGGGAAGAGACAATTGAAAGAGAGAGTTTGTGGTCTTTTGACTACTCAGAAATTCCTTGTACTTGAGATTGTGGAGTTGGGTACTCCATTGTATTTGTGATCTTTGTGATAGTGGAAGTAGCTAGAATCCTTCTGGGGAAGGCGGGGAGTAGAGCTGGGTGCTCGAACCTCGATAACATATCTTTGTGTTTGCGATTTGTTTACTTTTCCTTGTCATTACTTATTGCTTGAGATTGTCATTGCCATATTCATTTTCATTCATATTGTCAATCATTATCCCATACAACAAGGTTGCATTGCGCACCTCTAACTCATTTTACGAGGAAGCAGGAGGAAGGAGTTCAGAGCCCTTAATAGGGAATTCGGCTCTTAGTCTTGTTTTGGGAGATTGTTGCATTACATTTGCATCATATTTTTTAAATTGCTCTTTGATTAGCATCATCACCTATTCACCCCCCCCCTCTAGGTGATTTTCAATTGGTATCAGAGCTAGGACTCTAGGTTTTGGCTTAACATCCATAGAGAGATCCTTAAAATTTGCTTAATGAAAAAGATTCATTAGAAAATAAAATGGCATGCTTAGAAAAGGAAAATGAAGTTTTGAAAAATGAAAATGTTTCCCTCATGTCTAAATTAAATGATTTATGTGAAGGGAACACTATTTTGAAAGATAAAATCATTTTGGTGGAAAAACAAAAAGAAGTTGTTTTTCAAGAAAATATTACTTTGAAAAGAAAATTTGTTGAAAAAGAAAAAGATTTTGTTTCACAAAAGAAAAGAAAAATGATTCTTTATCTCATCATGCTTTTCATGCCACCACTAATGAGATTAAAGATTTGAAAAATAAAATGGATGGTTTGAGTTCAACTTTGAACTCTTGTGCTTTAATCATTCTAGGTTGGAATCAATATTTTCAAAGAAACAAACTCCACACATTCATGCACATCATAACCATGCATTTGCTTATGTTGCACAACATGATCACACTCCCACACATAAGCATACTAAGGTGTACATATGTACACATTGTGGCCGTAAAGGTCATTTAGCAAAGTTTTGTTATGATAGATTGCATCATTTTAATTTTGCTAAAAATAAAAATGTTTGGGTTCCTTACAAGACTAACCCCAAAGGACCCAAGAAAATATGGGTACGAAAACCCCCACCTTTTGCTTTTGATGTAGGTGAGGGCTCTCACAAGACGTGAGAGGATTGGTGCTTGGTAGTGGATGCACTTGGACATGATGGACATACTTTGGGATGCATCACTATCAAGGAGCTTTGGTGGAAAGACCACCATTTTTGGAGCTTTGGAGTTGGTATCAATCTCTAAACTCCTACTTTTATGTACATGCTTTAATTTCATATATCATATAGCATGTTCATATTTTTTGTGTGCTTCATGTGGTATTTACATGCTTAGATGTAGAATGTGTCAAACTTGCATTTATACATATATGGATAGTGAACTACAATTGACTCATATATATATTTGAACTTCATGCTCATTTGTATCCACTATATGCATATGTATAGACTAGTTTTGATGATTCTCTTTTATACATGTTTTTGCCTTATTTTTATGCTTTACTTCATGTATATGTATTTTTAATTCAAATCTAATAAATATACATGTATACCCGTGAGTCTCTTGCCTTCATGCAAACATCTTTAATAGACTCTTTTAGATTTGGGATATGTATGTGTATTGTTAGGATTGGATAAATCATACATATGCCTAGAAGTGTATTATTTTTTTTGAAAAATAAATTTTCATGTTTTTAAAATGTTATTCATCTTTTCGAGCTTCAATGTCTATTTTCATGAAAATGCTAAACACATAACCTTGAACATCATCTTCTTTACTTTTCAAGATAATTTTGAGCTATGGACTATGAGTGCTTGAACTTTTATGTACTTAGTATGATTCATGAAATACACATGTTTTGATTTCAGTTGTTTTGAAGGATCTTTAACTAGTTTTTCAAAAATTATTTTAACTAGTTAATTGTTCCTCATTTGGTAGTGATTTTCAATGCTAAAATATTTTCAAATCTATTTTGAAAACCCTACGGTCTATGGGAGGATGGATGGGCGATTATGCCTTGTATGCTTCATTGAAAATCTTTTATCTTGTGCATATGAAGGGTGGTAGGTTATGAGTTATACACTTGATCTTATTTTTATGTCAATTGGTATCATTGAACTCTTTCAATTGGTATCTAAATTGATAATTTTTGTATATACTCATACTTTGTTTTCTTATATATGTATGTATCAATGTCAATTGGTATACTCATTTCATACATATATATGATTTTCATGTGCTTAACTTTCAATTGGTTCACATTTTTAAAAGCACAAAGTTTTTGATGAAAAATAAAAATTTTTGATCATTATGTTTACCATTAATATCAAAATGCTTCAACTTCATATTTGTTAAATTTCAATTGGTATCAATATGATTTACAATAATGATTATTTTCATTTTGGTATCTTAAAATTTGATTGTTTTACAAGAGCTCTGATACCTTTAAAAATTTTGTTTAAGAAAAATTAAAAAAATGTTTTGATATGTATTTCCTATATGCAAGGAGAGCTTAACATCTCTTCTACATATAGATTCATGTTGAGTATACTATAAATTGAGGAGCTTGACAACTCTTCTTTATATGATATACGTGTGTAGGGGGAGCTTCACATCTCCTCTTATACATTACATAATATGTGTTATGTGAGTTAGGGCTTGTCATCCCTTCTTCATGTAATGCATATGTGTAGGGAAGCTAACTTAGCGTCTTCCTCTTCATGAATGTATATCGCATATAAATCTTTATTGATTGATTTGTTTAACCCCTTCTTGATCTTTGGTTTTTGACAAAAAGGGGAGAGAAAAAAATTTGTTTGATTTGATTTTACTTTGACCCCTTTGTTGATGATTGACATAAAGGGGGAGAAAGATTTTGAGTTTATATGCATGTTAGTAGAATTTATGTTTATATGCATATATGTTTTGTTTTGCAAATGTATGGAGATAAGAACTTGATGAGTTTTATGATTATTTGACATGTTGTATTTGCATACATGTCATACATTTGCATACATATTTATGAGCTTCATTGTCATATATTATTATTTATGTCTATGCATGAGTTAAGGGGGAGCTTCTTTGAAGCTTTACTTTAATCCATGCATATATAACTTCATGAGTTTTGTCATCATCAAAAAGGAGGAGATTGTTGGCTCAAAGGCCTATCACCCTAGTTTTGATGATGATCAACTCATGAAGTTATGTTTACTAATGATCTTTTATTTAATTAGTGACAGATTCATTATCAAGATCTTAGTAGGTGCATAGCTCAACAAAGGATAAAATGTCAAGATTTGGAGCTAGCACGGGTGATCCAAGTAGCTTTGGATCAAGCTTGGACCAAGTCAAGAAGATGAGAAGCCTTCAAGTGAAGACTTCAAGAAGATGAAGACTTGTGTCTAGGTATAAGATTTTTTTTTTTGTTTTAGTTAAAAATGTAAAGGATAGAATAGTGGTGGATTGCTCAAGTATTTATCACACACACACTCTTGAATGTTGTGTCTTTTCATAAAAGAATTTTCAGATTTAGAAAAGACTTTCATTTGGGAAAAACATAGTTTTGATTTTTGGTTTTCAAAAGTTATATGTTTCAACCAAAACCTTATTTAGAGCTTTATGACAAAAACATAGATATCTTTTTTGTATTTGATGAAGATTGGAAAAATATGTTTTGGAAAAACAGTTTTTATCATGAGCCAAATATTTCCAAGTTACAAAAATAGTCCAATCTTTTATAACATACCTTCATTTTGTGCAAGCATATTTGTATATCAAAGTATATTGGTTAAACTATTTTTGTAGATTTTTATGTATTTTATGGGATTTTATTTGAGCCAAAAAGACCAACTTTTTAATCCCACAAAACTGTTTCAGGCTTCGGATAAGTCGACTAGTAACCTTTATAAGTCGACTAATCCTGGAGTCGGTTGACCGGACCGGTCGACCGACGTGCACAGATGTGCACGCCTTTGTGCATTGGAGGACGGCCGACCGTACGGGTCGACCGCTCCAGAGAGCAGAGCTCTCTGGAAAGTTCGGCCGACCGTACGGGTCGACCGACAGAGAGTTAGACTCTCAGCTCCAGTGGGTCGGTCGACCCGGCGGTCGACCGTGGCTCTAACGGTCGGATTTCTGACCGTTGGCGGTCGACTGCACGGGTCGACCGGCAGCTCTGACAGACCCCAACGGCTATATTTTTCTGGCCTATAAATTTGAGGGTTTGGTCATTGTTTTGAGCCAAGATTTTAGGAGAGCTTTGAGCCAGTTTTTCCCATCCTTTTAAAAGAGTTTTCTCCACATATTTGAGTGCAAATACTTCCAATCAAAAGGGAAGATTTTATTTAGAGTGTGTTAAAAGAGAATTTCTTGAGTTTTCCTCCACCAAAGATTCTTTCCTTGTTTTCTCACACAAACACTTGAGCATTCATTGAGCTATTCATCTTATAAGAGTGTTATAGTGAGAGTTTTTATTGGTGATCAAAGTGTTTAGATCACCAAAGATTCTTTCTTTGTTCCTTGAGGAGACGGGCAAGTGTGCTCGTGGTTGTTTAGGGTTCGGGTGCGAACTCTTGTTGTTTGAGGTGCGGCTCGGCGAGCCGGTGGGCTTGCGTGTGTACGGGACTAGGGAGTCCAAGGGCTTATAGGTGTTGCGGCACCGAGGAGAGATCCATTGGGATCTTGCATAGTGGAAATCCTTCGTGTGTCGAAGGCGGGGATGTAGAGCAAGTGTGCTCGAACCTCGAAACAAACCCTTTGTGTTTGCGATTGCCTTTTCTCTCTCTCTCCCTTACTTTATATCTTGCATGCTATTTTTTGAGATTTCATTTACATGCTTGATATACATTGTGCTTAATTGATATACTTGCTTGGGTTGTTTGCTAACACTTGTATTTAACCAGAGAGCCAACGCGGCACCTCAACCCATTCAAGGGGAATCTAGAGGAGTTTGTCCAGAGCCCTTCACGGGGAATTCGGCAACACTCTTTGGTTATACGTGGTGTTTAGTGTAAAAGTTTTAATTAGGTCATAATTGTTTTTAGCTTCCGCATTATTTGCATCATTTGGCATTAAGTGACCATTAGATTAGCCATCACCTATTCACCCCCCCTCTAGGTGAACCTTCACAAACAACTGCCAAATTTGATCTCAATTAGATTTGATCTCAATTAGATTCGATCTCATCTAGAGATTTATTGGTCAAAGGTGACCATAGAAGACCCGCACGGAGTCGTTGCGTTGAGCTCATGGCAGAGCTGGGAGAAGCATCTGGCGAAGCTAGAAGGAAAGCTCTTCAGCGGAGCTGGATAACTTTGTGGCGAAGTTACCTTATCAATTATCCTTTTTGCGCAGCTGCATGGGGCTTCGAGCGAAGCTAACTCTTTGCGGAGTTAACTGAGCATTCCTGTGCGAAGTTGTAAGTTAGCTCGCAGCGAGGCTGTGAAGGAGCTTCCTGCGATCTAAGCAACTTTGGCTTCTTATGCGAGACTTATCTCGTGGGCTCATGAGAGACTAAGTGTTGAGCTAACTTAGTGTCTCTGGTCCTGCTTGGGCCTTTTCACGAGCTTTTCTTGGCTTACTGTCTGCTTCACTAGATCAGTAGAGTCCAAGTTGTTGATACGTCCCTTTGAAATGGGTGAAGAACTGGTCTTCAGCTTGTCTGCCGCTTGTCTTTGTAGATGTCAACAAGTTAGAAATTGTTCAGGCCAGTTAGAAATCTTGTCTTTTTTAGAGTGTCAACAAGACCCCCTTCAAAGTTTTCGTAAGTCTGCAATGGAATGGTTCAGACTCTGAAATACTTTGAACTGCTTTGATTGATGATATGTGAAATGCGAACGTCACCATAGTAGTTGAGTTCAACTCTGCTTTCAATTCTGCTTCCAGATTGGAATAAGTTCGCCGAGGAATCGTGTAGATTCGCGATTCTGGGTAGCTTCGCATTTGGGTAGCTTTGCTTCTGAATAGCTTTGCGTTAACTCGGTGTTTGGAACAGCGTTCCTTTCCTAAGGCTAACTACTTTTTGGCTAGTCACGAGAGGGATTGCTCCTTTTTCTGAGATTAGAATAAACTTCTCTTGTATTTAACGAGGGAGGCTATTCCCTTTCTCGAGGCTAAGCATTTAAATGCTTTAACTTCGTCCGCGCTTCTATGCTTGAAGCGTCAGCGGTGTGGTCAGTAGGGGTGCCATCGGATCGGATACGGATCGGATATTACCTCTACCATATCCATATCCGCACCCAACCTTCGGATACGGATACGGATACAGATATTGGCGGATGTGAAAAAATGATATCCGTATCCGCCAAAATCGGATATCAGATATAAATTGGATATTAGCGGATCGGATGCGGATACTAATCGGATATGTTAAAAATGGATATAGTTAAAGATAAATTAAATAGAAATACTTATATTACTTTTTATCTCATCTATTACAATATTAAATGTGATACATACTATGATATTATTATGTACATATCAATACATTCATCGTATTCAAAGTCATTTGACTTCTATAACAATAGATTACACGTCCTCCGGTGTTAAATGTCGATTCGGATGCCATGGTTGATGTCGAAATACTCAAAATATCATGTGGTGCTCTTGCAAGAATCGAATACTTTTCACTATTACTTTTTCACCAACTCAAAATATCAAAATTTAATACCTTATTCCATTGAAGAATAGTCTTCTCCATACCGATATCATTTGAAGCACGCAACATTCGGATATCGGATCGGATACGAATAAGATATTACTTTTACCATATCCGTATCCGCACCTACCTTTCGGATACAGATACGGATACGAATATTGACAGATGTGAAAAAATGATATCCGTATCCGGATTGGAGGCGGATTCGGATGCGGATATCCGCAAATAATCCGTATCTGGTGGCACCCCTAGTGGTCAGGCCTTGAGGCCTATAAATAGTGAAATCACCTAGAGGGGGTGAATAGGTGATAAGGCTAATCTAATGAACTAAATGCGAAAATTAAAACTTAATCGCTACAATACTTAATGCAACCAACGAGTGTAGCCGAATTCCCGGTGAAGGGCTCTGGACTAACTCCTCTTGATTTCTCTGAATAAGAGTTGAGGCGCTATATGAAGCTTTCGTGGTTAAGCACAAGTGAGGCACACACAAAACAAGCCAAGCATATAATTATGATATGACAATATGAATGATGCAAGGCACAAAGTAAAGAGAGAGAGAGAGAGAGAGAGTCAATGGATCAAATGCAAACAACAAGATTTGTTTCGAGTCGAGCACCCAGCTCTACGTCCCCGCCTTCATCGAGAAGGATTTCCAATCCACTAACTTGTCCACCTAGGACTCCCACATAGGGAACCTCCACCGAGGATTTTGGGGCAAATACAACCGGGAGTACCGAACTCCTCTCTCAACCAATACAACCTCCACTGAGGCAACACAAACACCACCTCACATAAGAAGGGTAGGCCCTTAGCCAAACAACCAAAATCCACCTTTTCACTAAGAGGGAGACAAATTCAAACTCCACCTCTCACTAGAGGGAACACACCTCAATCTCAACCTCTACCAAAGAGGGAGCTAACCACCACTCCAAATCAACCTCTACCCAAGAGGGATACAACAAGTCAAGGAGGGTACAACACTTGGTGGTATATCTCAACCACAAACACCTTCTACTCCACAAAAACAAAGATCCTATAGAAAGGATAGAATGATAGCTCAAGTGTGAAAAACCAAGAGTTTGGAAACAAAAACAGAAAGAAAAGTACTTGGGAAAACAACTTGTATTTGATAGAAATGAAGAACTAAGCAAATATCCCAAATTCAAATTTTCTTTGATTTTTCCAAACCCTAAAAACAAATGAAGATGAAAACTTTGAAGCTCTAAAAACTCCTTTTGAAACTTGGATAAAACACTAGAAGAATGTAGATTTTTGGCTCTTGAAAAACTTGGTGAAAAACACCTCTCAATGGGGTATAAATAGCCCCATTGGAAAACTAGCCGTTAGGGCTGTTTTTCAGCCCTGGCGGCTGGCGGTCGACCGGCCTGGTCGACTGCCAACGGTCAAAAGTTTGACCGTTGGAGCTTCGGTCAACCGCCCGGTCAACCGTCCCAATTCAGAGAGCAAATTGCTCTATGGCCGGTCGACCGCTCGGTCGACCGCCCAAGCCTTACGGTCGACTGGTCGGTCGACCGCCCCCAACCCGAGAGTGGGATACTTGCAACGGTCGACCGACCCAAGTGGCTGGCCACCGTGCACATTTTGTGCATGTCGGTCAAACCGGTCCGGTCGACCGACTCTGGGTCCGGTCGACCGGTCCGGTCGACTGCCAGAGCCTAGCAGGCAGGGATTAGGGACTGAAAACTTGAGTTTTTATTTACCAATTAAATCCCATGAAAACTCTAAAAATCCACAAAAATAGTTTCTAACATTATATTTGACATACAAACATGTGTTAAAAATTTCAACACATATTTCAAACAATTTGAACCATTTTTGTGTTATGAAAATTTTGCCGAAAACCAAAACTTGTATTTTCCAAAACTTGGATTTTTCAAATGGAAATCCGATTTTTCCAAAACTCATCAAATACAAAAACATGATATAGAAACAACTTTTAGACATGATGTATATGGATATAATCCAATATATATGAAACATATATATATATATATATATATATATATTATATATATATATATATATATATATATATATATATATATAATATCCATGTTTTGACTTTAAATCCGAAATTATGTTTTGTTAAAATACCAAAACACCAAAACTCATAAATAGGCATATCAAAATAAGTTTGTTTAAGATAGTTGAAGCATATATGTATATAAAACATATCTAATATACATTTAGACAATGTAAACTTGTTTTGAATCTATCTATTCATGAAAACCAAGATCGGTTAAACCAAAAACCGAAAAATCAATATCAAACATGAAACGTGTGTGTGTTGTGAACTTGAGCATACCACACTATCTAATCTTTACAAATGGATCTAAACATAAAACTAAACTATATACCGAAGTCTTCTTGACGAACTCCATCTTCAAACCGACTCGATCCAAACCGTGATCCACCGAGCTTGACTCCAACGAGTGCTATATATGATCTATGACGCTCGGGCTCTTGAATCACCATGTGAAAGCTTCCAAACCATCTTTGTCAAAGCTAATCACCTACTAATATCTTGATTAGAGATCTGAAACTAAACATCACAAGATTATTAGTAAACATAACTACATGAGTTAAATCATCAAAACTAGAGTGGAAGGCCTCTGGGCCAACAATCTCCCCCTTTTGATGATGACAAAACTCATGGAATTATATATGCATGGATTAAAGTTAAGCTTCAAGGAAGCTCCCCCTTAACTCATGCATAGCAATAAACAATAAATATCTGTAATGAATATTAAGCATGATAATGCATAAATATGCATAAAACAAGCTTTTGATACCAAATACAAAACATGCTCTTGATACCAAACATAAAATGCATCAACATGCATAAAACAAGCTTTTAATACTAAAATAAATTATTTCTTCTTCATGTAAACAAGTTCTTTAAATAATCCTCTTGATACCAATTAGAAGATAATCAATATATAAAAATTCTTGATATCAATAAAACAAAAACAATAAGAGAAGTATAAAACAAAACCACAAAATACTTCTCCCCTTTTTGTAAATAAACAAATAAAAATCATGCATAGAAAAATCATGCATATAAACTCAAATACTAAATACTTCTCCCCCTTTCTATTAATCATCAACAAAGGGTCCAAGTAAACAATAAAACATATTCTTCCAACATGATACCAATTAAAAAAAATATCAATATAAGTGAATCATGATACCAATTGAAAGTGAACATAAAAATTTTAAGAAATGCCAATTGAAGGTAAATGAGGCATTAAAAACAAGTCTCAAAGAAACCAATCAAAATTTTGATACCAAACTGAAAGATATATAGATAGACTTGATTACCAATTCTTTCTTGATACTAATTGAAAGAAAATATTTTGATACTAATTTAAATTTATCAATTGAAATGAATAGATCAATAGATACCAATTGAAATCTATGGATACCAATTGAAGATAATTTTTCATTAAGAGCATATGATACCAAATTAAAATCAATATTCATTTTTTCAATCGTTTTTCATCATAAAGTATGGAAGTGAAAATCAAAGGTAAACCAAATACCAATTGAGAGATAAAATACGAATTTTCTCCCCTTATGAAATACCAAGTAAAATGATTCATAAGCTTGTTATAAATACCAATTGAAAACTAATCAATTGAAATATGATATGCATTAAAAATTAAGCTTAGCATAACTCAAATTTGTGATATCTTTGAGCACAATTAAAGCATCTATATATGCATGGAAAAGTAGATACCAATCGAAATTTATACTATATGAAGAGTAAGCATACATATAAAAACATATATGAGTATACAAAAGAATGTCAATATTGATACCAATTGAAACGATCCAAAGATACCAATTGAAAACATAATAAGATCAAATGTATATCTCATATTTCCTACCACCCATTTCATGCACATGTTAAAAAATGATTTTCAATAAAGTGCATACAAGGCATGGTCGCCCAACAACCGCCCAAGACTCATAATACATATAAAAAAGACTCCTAATTAGGTAACTATAAGACTCCTAATACATAAAATAATATGACTCTTAATTAGGTAATTAATCTAATCAAAGAGTTTAACCTTTCAAGCTGAAGCATAGATGTTAATCAAGCCCAGCTTGTTAATCTTTATTATGAAATTATTAATAATAATGATAATTTGTAAAAAGAATCAATGTTTGAAGATAATGCAAAAGTATGTGAATGTTGTGAGCAGCGGGGTGTCTCTGGGAAGACAAACACAAAAACCGCCCTTTGAGGAATCCGTCCACCTGGCGGCGACTCGATGCAGCCGGAGAAACAACCAACACAGCAGGAACAATAACCAACAGAGGAAAAACAATCAACGCACAAATTTAACGAGGTTCGGCCAACGTGTCTACGTCCTCGGGGCAAGGGAGAGAGAGATCTTTATTGATTCAACAATCAATACAACTAATACAAGAGAGAGAAACTTGAGGGAGGTAAGGGATTCTTAGTTTTTCAGGGATACAATACATGAGGCCTCTAGCCTCTATTTATAGCCACAGAGACCCTGAATTTATGGAAACCCAGGTTGGATTCAATCCCATCCAGAAAAAGAATTCGAATCCTAAAAGGAAAGTCCAGCCGCGCCTGTCGGTCGACCGGCCGGTCGACTGACCCATGCCACGGTCGACCGGCCCGGTCGACCGCGCCTACCCGAGAGCGAGGCCACTTCAGTTGGTCAACCAGGGTCGGTCGACCGCTCCTTCCTGTGCACGCCCGTGCACGCCGGTCGACCGAGCCGGTCGACCGGCCTCCTCCACCGGTCGACCGAGACGTCGACCGGGAGTACAACTGGCCTGCTCCATGCGCCATTTCTTGCTCCTTTGTCGTCCGATCTCTGTGCTATCTTCTTCCATCTCCTCTATCTCCTCTCTCCCATAATTCTCCACCTCGGTGAAAATTTTTCAAATCTGAGCCGATCTCCAACGTACCCTAGTCTATCACCTGGCGAAATCGACACACGACTCGGCAAAATCGACACACAATCTCGGCTTGCGCGCACCGGACGAAATCGACACACGATCTCGGCGAAATCAACACACGATCTTGGCTTGAAATCTGTAGCTCAGCTATCCACTGGAATGCATCACACATGCCTTCCCTATGCTTCACCTTAGGAGAACTTCCATACATGTCGATCACCGAACGTGGCTCCTACTTCGCAACTTCATGACCTCACGAAGAACTCATCATGAGCCAACACTGACTCTCCAACTGACTAGCTCTATCTAGTCTACATGTCTTCAGCTGACGGTCCAACCAAGTCTGCGTAGAGCACACCGAACACCATCATCGGCTTCAACAACTGAATGCACACCACTCCTTATGTAAGCTCAACATCTTCTCACCAGAAGATCAATCTGTTCATCGAGATCACAACACCTCACCTCTACGTGAAGTCCAACTCTTCACCTCTACGTGAAGTTTCACCGGCCACAACACTTCACCTCTACATGAAGCCTCTCCACCTCTACGTGAAGCTCCAATTTGGCCACAACTCTTCACTTCTACGTGAAGTTCCAATCAGCTTCTCGAGAACCCAAATAGCTTCATACGGGTTGCATCACCAAATGGTTGCGCCTTTACGGCTGCCTACGTACCTTGCCCAAGGGATCAAGCCAACCGTAGTTCATTAAGATGGGCTCCATCAAGCTCAAGCATTTGTACCTGGATCTGCACCAGCGAACCTATCTGGCTGAGTCATATGAACCTCCTCACGACCATCATGGAAAACAACGGCCTTCAACTTGAGCTTGTCGCGATCACAAGCTTAAGATTCATGCTTCTTTACCTTGGTTCTAATGGTTGCAAACAACTCGACATTCTCATCAATATCTTCAACCTGTTCAGCATCAACCCTGGCTACATGATCTCCACCCAGTGTCACATCCGGTGAAGTCTTCTCTGATGCCGAACCAACTGGAGATGGTGGAGTAGCATCAACCTCCACCCGCTGCGATACTTCCTTGGTCTCCGTCCTCTCCACCTGCTGAGAGACGGTGGACTTCAACACTGAAGTCTCATCAAATGTGACATGCCTACTCACCACGATCTTCTTATTTTCGGGGTCCCACAACCTGTAGCCATTCCTTTTGACACCTAAAACAAACTTCTTTGCTCGCGGATTCACCTTGCCATTCTTGGCACTGAAGTAGGTCGGACTTCCAAATTCTCGTAGCAAACCATGATCTTGAGTAGCTTTTGTTAGCCCAAAGGCCTTCCACCCTAGTTTTGATGATGATTAACTCATGTAGTTATGTTTACTAATAATCTTGTGTTGTTTAAGTTTCAGATCATTAACCAAGATATTAGTTGGTGATTAGCTTCAACAAGGAGTTTAGAAGCTTTTCATGATGATTCCAGGGCCAAAGCTTCAAGAACACACATTGCCTAGCCCATGGATGGAGTTTTGAAGCAAGTCAACTTGAAGATGAAGATCAACAAGAAGACTTAGGTATCCATAGTTTAGATAGTGTGTTTAGATCCATTTGTTAAGCTTAGTATAGTTGATATGCTCAAGTGCACAATACACACACGTTTCATGATTTGGATTTTGGTTTTCATGAATAGTAGATCAAAACAAGTTACTTATTTCTATGTATATTAGATATGTTCTAGATATACATACATGCTTTAAAGTTGCTAGACAAACTTATTTTGACTATCCTATTCATGTTTTGAAAAAATCAAGTTTGACAAAAATACCGGTTTTGGTTTTGATAAAATTTACAAGACACAAAAATGAATTGATATGATTGATATATGTCTTGAAATTTTTATCACTTGTTTGTGTTTCAATATAAAATGTTTAAAACAAGTTTTATGGGATTTTCAGAAAAGTTAAAAGATTTTTAGAAAAATATTTTACACTGTTTTTCTGACCCAGTTTTCTGTTCCAGGCTTCAATCAGTCGACTAAGTCAACTGACCTAGTCGACTTGGCTGAAGTCCGTCGACGGGTCGGTCGACCGATGTTCACAAATCTGTGCACGTTTGGAGTCACTGGGACGGTCGACCGTACGGGTCGACCGGTCTGAGAGCAGAGCTCTCTGTTTGTTTGGGTCGACCGGGCGATCGACCGTGGTGCCCCAACGGTCACATTTCTGACCGTTGGCGGTCGACGGGCCGGTCGACCGTCAGCCTGTCAGGCTGCCAGCTCAGCCTAACGGCTAGTTTTCTGATGGGCCTATAAAAACCCCATCTCTTTGGGTTTTGGCCAAGGTTTTTAGAGACAAAATTTCCAGACTTTCTCTACTGTTTTAAAAGAGTTTTAAAAAGAGTTTTGTGCCAAAAAGATTTATCTTTGTATTGTTTTGGGTTTTTGAAAAATCAAAGAAAACTAGGTTTTGGGATATTGATTTGATCTTTTATTTCTATCATATACAAGAGATTTCCCAAATAGTTTTTCTTTGTTTCTGTTTCCAAAAACACCTAGTTTTCACACTTGAGCTATCTTCTATCCTAATCTATTTAGGATCATTTGTTTTGTAGAAAAGAGAAAAAGAAAGAGAGATTGAGTTTGTGGTCTTTGAAACCACTTGTTGTAAACACCCTTATTCTTGTTGTATCCCTCTTTGGTAGAGGTGATCGGGTGATTGGTTTGCTCCCTCTAGTGAGAGGTGGAGTGTTGGTTTGTAACCCTCTTCGGTAGAGGTGTTGGTTGTTGTATTGGCTACGGGCCTACCCCTCGGTTGTGAGGTGGTTGTTTGAGAGAGGAGTTTGGTACTCCTAGAGTTGTAACAAATCCTCTTCGGTAGAGGTTCCCTCGGTGGGAGATAGTGGATTGGAAATCCTACACGGTGGTGTAGGCGGGGATGTAGAGCAAGGTGCTCGAACCTCGAAACATATCTTGGCCTTTGCGTTTGATCCATTGTCTCTCTAACTCTCTCTCTTTATTTTGTGCAAAGCATCATTCATTCATATTGTCATATCATTCATTGCTTGTGTTGCCTTGTATTATTTCATATTGCTATATATTGTATATGCTTGGTTGTTTGTGTGTGCCTCACTTGTACCTAATCAACAAGAGCTTCACATAGCGCCTCAACCCATATCTAGGGGAATCAAGAGGAGTTAGTCCAGAGTCCTTCACGGGGAATTCGGCTACACTTGTTGATTGTACTAAGTGTGATTGCAAAATTTGCATTAGCTTCCGCGTTTAGCGCACTTAGTTTTGCATTTAGTTCTACATTAGCACTTACACCTATTCACCCCCCTCTAGGTGTTTTTCAATTGGTATCAGAGCTAGTGCTCCTGATATTAGGCTTAACATCCTAGGAGTGAGATCCATTTGCTTGCTAATCTATTGTTTGCATTTGCTTGTTTGCACACTCACATAGTTTGCCATGGACTTCATGACCCCACCTAGCTTTGACCCTTCCAACATTGGTGTTTGGAAGTATAGGATGTCCATGTACCTAAAGACCCTAGGTTTGCATGTCTTTCTTGCGGCCACCAAGAAATGCTATCTTGGAGATCGCAATCATATAGGGGCCAATGCACAAGCCCTTGAGGGCATTAGAAGCACATTACCTAAAGATTATCTTATGTGTGTTTCTAACTTTGATTCCGCTTTTGTAGTGTGGAACAAATTGACAACAACCACCACCTCCGAGCTTCAAGTACAAATCCAAGAAGAGGAGTCTAGTGGAGAGTCCGACTCACAATGCTTGATGGTCCAAGGGAATGACTCCCTTGAGGTACATTCGGAACCCCACTTAGATTGTGATGATAGTGCTAGTTCTTCAAATGATCTTGTTGATTCCCATGCTTTGAATGAAGAACTATCCATTGTGTGTGAAAAATTGATTGAAAAATATAACATTTTGAAAAAGAAAAGTCTAGGCATTAATAATGAAAATAAAAATTTGATTGCTAGACTTGATGTTGTTTTGCAAGAGAAAGAGGAGATTGCTAATGAGAGGGATTCATTAAAATCTCAACTTGATCTTGCACTTAAAGAAAATGAATTTTTAAAATCTAAAAATGATTGCCATGTTCTTTTGAAGAAAAATGAAAATTTGTCTTCAAAAGTTGTTTTGTTTTAAAGGAGAATGTTGCTTTGAAAAATAAAATTATTTCCATTTCAAATAATTTAGATGTGTGTTTAAAGAAAAATGTTGTTTTGCAAAATAAAATTGATGCACATGTTTGCCATGTTAGGGTAGTATCACACACTTCACCCATTGCATGCTCCACTTCCTCTTCCAAGATAATGATGATATTTGTTTGCTTAAGAAGAAGGTTGATTGTTTGGGCTCCACTATGAGCCAATGTGCCATGAACCACACACGCTTGGAATCCTTGGTTCGAAAGAAACAAGTTCCAACTTTTATGCATGCACACCCTCCACGGCATCCACATGCTTCTCACGGACACACCCATCACCATATGTATGCTCATGTGTACACTTGTACACATTGTGGACGTAAGGGCCACCTTACTAAATTTTGCTATGATAGATTACATACTCCTAATTTAGCAAAGAAATTTGTTTGGGTTAGAGAAGAGACTAACCCCCATGGATCCAAAAGAGTATGGGTACCAAAGACCACCCCTCCTATTATTTTTGATGTAGGTGTGGGCTCTCACATGACGTGAGAGTGATAGCACCTTGGAGTGGATGCGTTCCGTACTTAAAGGAAATCAATTGGATGCATCACTTTCAAGGGAAGATTTGGTGGACATGACCACCACGTTTTGGAGACAAGGAGAGTTGCTTCTTCCGTTTTGGTAACAATCCTTTACTCCCATTTATTGTTTACATGCTTTCATAATTATTGTTTATAGCATGTTTTTGATGTCTATGGATTAGTACGTAAATACCATGTTTATTAGATCATTGACATACGTGTATAGTATTTGAGACACACATGCTTATGTGAACCCATACTTAGTGTTCTCACTTTTGTTTAAGTTATAATGTACATCATGAATCTAATACATGTGAATTTATATAGTAATCATGTTTTAGTTTTATCATGATGATTTTTGTATTTGTTTTTGATGCTTCATGTTAAGATTACTTGTTTAGATGTTAGTTTTCATTAAGACTAGGACTTATACTTGTACATATAGTGGGCCACAAATAAATCTATATATGTTGGGCTTGATTGCTTATTTGAACCCATTAGATGTGCTAGTATAGTCTAGTTTTGATGATTCATACATTTCAAACTTGTATTCCATTTTTGGATTTGATTTTTCACTTCATGTATATGTTTGTATTGCCAAACTTTAAGATATACATGTATACCCTTGAGTCATTTGCTTTTCATGCAAATCTATATATGGACTCAATTGTGTTTAGGGATATGTATGTATACTTATTGTGTTGACAATTCATACATATACCTTAAAATGAAATTTGTTTTGGTGAAGATTTAGTTTTTTCTTGATTTTGTGTTTAATTGTTTAAACTTCATGTATATGTCTATCTTGTCCAAACTATTAGATATACATGTTTATCCTTTTTGAGCCACGTGCCTTAATGCATATATTTTGTGGACTCGTCGAGTTTTGGATATGTATGTATACTTTAGCTTGTATTAGACATACATATGCCTTGAAGATTGAATAGTTTTAGATGATTTTTCATGTTTTCATGTTTAAGGAATAATGGAGCTTAATTGAAAATTTCATAATGCCATGTCACACATTACTTGTACACTCACATTTTTTTAATATTTCTCATGAGTATGTTTTTCATGAGCTTGTATGGACTTTATTGAATATTGAGTGTTTTAAGTGCTATGTGATTTACATGTGTTTTATGAAAATTATCTTAGTTTATTCCTTATTTGAAGGATTTCGTACTAGTTAACAAAATTTTTCATTTTAACTAGTTCGTTTTCTTCGTTGTGATATGAGTTATACCATGCTTTTATTGTTATGTCAATTGGTATCATTGAACTCTTTCAATTGGTATCAATTTGATTCTCTTGTATACTCATATGTGTTTATTGTGTATGTATATTTTCAATTGGTATCATCTATTGGTGATTGGTACTCATTCTTTTCATACACATATACTTGTTTTATTTGTGCTATTATATTTCTATATCTTAAGCACAAATTTTGTTTATGCTAGAGCTTGAGCTTCAACTTCATTTCAATTGATTTAGTTTTCAATTGGTATCTTATTTCAAGCCTATGCATATGTTTTGTTTGTATTTCATAAAGGGGGAGAAAATTCGATTTCATATTTCAATTGGTATTTGTATTTCCACTCCCGTACTTTATGATAGAAAATAGTCATTTCAATTGTTTATATGACTTAAAAAGAAAAACACTATCTTTTGATATCAAGATGTCTTGTGTTTTAAATTGGTATCTAAAAATTTTGTTTAAAGAAAATACAAAAGTTTTGATTTGTATTGACTATATGCAAGGAGAGCTTAACATCTCTTCATATAAATTCATGTTGAGTGTATTGTGTATTGAAGAGCTTAACATCTCTTCTTTATGTGGTACACGTGTATAGGGGGAGCTTCACATCTCCTCTTATTCATTACATAATGTGTGTTATGTGAATTAGGGCTTAACATCCCTCCTTCATGTAATGCATATGTGTAGGGAAGCTAACTTAGCGTCTCCTCTTCATGAATGTATATAGCATATAACATTTATTGATCTTTGTAGGAGCCGGAAAATTTGGTGGTCGGAGAAAGTGGTTTTAGCTGTAAAAGATTTCCTTGATTCAAGCGAAACGATTACAACCAAAAGAACTACTCTTCCTTCTTTTCCAGTTACAAGGGAGGGAGGATGTCTGAATCTTCCCTTTGTTTAAGGCTGGGTTCTTCGTGTGACGATGGAGAGTGAATCTTGTTCTCCGTTGACCAGATGACCGTCCTAGACCGTCGGGGGTCTTCTCTTCGGTCGGTAGAGAGAGTAACTCAGCTCCGTCTACCAAAACTCTGAAAGAGGAGGTAGGTGAAGAGCGGCTAGTACTCAGTAAGCTCGCTGAAGGGTTTTCTCTCTCTCTGTCGTTGATCTCTCCTTTGATTGTCGTCCTTTTTCCTTCTCGTTGTCCAATCCTCCTCTCCTTCAATAGTGACGGGACTATTTATAGGGTTTTCAGGGGGTGATCGTGCCCCCTGAAAACGCTCCAAAATGAGGGGCCACTTCCTGCTACATGTGCGGTGACTGGCCCCTTATTTCGGGTAGTTGCAACTGAGACGCGGGCTTCGGGCCGACGCGCCTTGTTGCTGAGACGCGGGCTTCGGACCAACGCGCCTTGTTGCTGAGACGCGGGGCTTCGGGCCGACGCGCCTTGTTGCTGAGACGCGGGCTTCGGGCCGACGCGCCTTGTTGCTGAGACGCGGGCTTCGGGCCGACGCGCCTTGTTGCTGAGACGCGGGCTTCGCGCCGACGCGCCTTGTTGCTGAGACGCGGGCTTCGCGCCTTGTTGCTGGAACTCTGCTTTCTTAGTAGCTTGTCTGTTGGATATTTTTAGACAGCCTACAGAACCCCCTCCAAAGTTTTCGACATTCCGCAGTTAAATGGGACGGATTTCAGAATACTTTGGATTTTAGCCGCGTTCGCCTTTATGATTGGACTATTAATGCTCCGGGTTTGATCTTATCTGGAGTTGGCCTTTGTGAGTGTACTAAAACCTCTCCGATTGCTTTTAGTCTGTCATTGGCGCGCTTTAAGCCAGGAGTGGTTGGTCGTCTGCTTGCGTCAGTGTACTGTTGAACTGATTTTGCAGAAGCAGGAGGCCAAACGCAGGTTCTTTTTCAAAAAGCAGAGATGGTACTGCTGTAAAGGCGCGATTTCTGTAATCGTGCGTCCTTTGGGCACTGGAGACGCGACTGATTTTCAGAAGGTAGACGCGATATTTGGCCAGACTGAAAGGACGCGAATTTCTTAGAGAGACGCGACCTTCCAAATGCATTCATGGAGAGGCTGACGTGGCATGTCCATCGAGGAGGTGCGTTCTTGGGCGCGAATTCTGTGCCATGTCATGATTACGCCGCCAGCTGGCCTAGGGAACCGGCGAAATTTCGCCTTTTGGCGCGCGGATTTCCTGGTTCATTAAATGAACTGCTCCACGTGTCGACTACTGACTCGTGGCGGGGTTGCGACGCATGATCTTCTCCGTTCAGAAACGATTTGGTTACACGCGTCAAGCGGTGACTCGCTGCAGCGTCTACCGGGCCACGCGCCGCGTATCTTCGCGAATCCCTGTGCCCATAAAAGGCAACAGTTGGAGAGATGCATGTTCGGTGCGGAAAAGAGATTTCGCCGTAAAATTTCCTTGAATCAGTTGAAAGATTACAACAAAACAATATTCCGACTACAAGGGAGGGAGGATACTTGAATCTTCCCTTTGTTTAAATCTGGGTTTTCGTGTGGCGATGGAGAGTGAATCTCGTTCTCCGTTGACCAGATGACCGTCCTGGACCGTCGGGGGTCTTCTCTTCGGCCGGTAGGGGAGTAACTCAGCTCCGGCTACCAAACTCTCAAAGAGGAGGTAGGCGAAGATAGGCTAGTACTCAGTAAGCCTGTTGAAGAATCTCTTCTCTCTCGGTCGTCGACGTCGGGCTTCTCTCTCTCGATGCCTTGATCTTTTGACCCTTTGGATTCAAATCTTCCACCAATCGACAAAAATCCCCCCACCACCATAGCCAACAGGGCTATTTATAGGGGTCTTAGGGGGTGATCGTGCCCCCTAAAAATGCGCCTGAATGAGGGCCACTACCCGCCATACGCGCGGTAACTGACTCCCCACGATCTGGGCGATTGCAACTGAGACGCGGATTTCAGACTAAACGCGCCTTGATGCTGAGACGCGGACTTCATGCCGGACGCGCCTCGGATGCTGAGACGCGAGCTTCATGCCGGACGCGCCTTGGATGCTGAGACGCGAGCTTCAGTCCCTTGCGTCTTGGATGCTGAGACGCGAGCTTCAGTCCCTTGCGTCTTGGATGCTGAGACGCGGGCGTCGAGCCAACGCGCCTTGATATTGAGACGCGGGTTTCGGGCCGACGCGCTTTGATGTTAAGACGCGGGCTTCAGGCCGACGCGTCTTGAAGTTGAGACGCGGGCTTCAGGCTGACGCGTCTTGAAGTTGAGACGCGGGCTTCAGTCCCTTGCGTCTAATGTTTAAGACTGCTTCTTTGATGGCTTGCCTGGTTAGTCATTTTTAGACAGCCTACAGAACCCCCTCCAAAGTTTCCGATATTCCGCAGTCGAATGGGACGGATTTCGGAATACTTTGGACTTAAACCGCGTTCGCCTTTGTGACTGGACTGTTGATGCTTCGGGTTTGATCTTATCCGAATTTGGTCTTCGTGAGTGTACTGTTGAACTCTTAGAAGCCGTCAGAGTCGATCGTGTTGAGTGTCTAGATACACAGCCTAGACCTCCCCAATTGCTTTTAGTCTGTCACGGGTGCGTTTTTGGCTGGGAGTAGTTGGTTGTCTGTTGGCGCTAGTGTACTGTTGAACTGTCTTGCAGACGCATGAAACTGGACGCAGGCTCCTTTTTGAAAGCAGACGCAGGAGACTGGACGCAGGCTCCTTTTTAGAAAGCAGACGCAAGAGACTGGACGCAGGCTTCTTTTTGAAAAGTAGAAGCCACTTTGAAGACGCAGCGTCTATAGGGTAGACGCGATGTTGGTCAGACGCGAACTCCTTAGAGGGGACGCGACCTTCAGAAAGCACTCTTGGAGATGCTGATGGGGCATGTCCGGTGCGTTTTCTGGGCGCGAACTTTGTGCTATATCATGATTACGCCGCCAGCTGGCCTGGGGAAACGGCGAAATTTCGCCTTTTGGCGCGCGGATCTCGCGGTTCATTAAATGAACTTCTCCACGTGTCGGCTTCTGATTTGCGGCGGGGTCGCGACGCATGATCTTCGCCGCCGGTTGTGATTTTGTTACACGCGTCAAGTGACGGTTCGCTGCAGCGTCCCTTGGGTCACGCGCCGGTATCTCTGCGCATCCCCGTGCCTATAAAAGGCCACTGTTTGGAGAACTTCATCTTCTTCTCCGCATTCGTTTCTCTGAGATTTTTAGAAAAGAAGAAATTTCTTCCTCTGTTCCTAGCTTCAGACCAAACTCACCATGGCACCAAAGACTAAGCCGACCGCCTCCTCCTCAAAGGCGACCACCACCGAGGCCCGGAGGGGCGTCTCCTCCTCTGCGCAGGACTTCGTCCTCCAAGGCCTCCAAGGTAGTGTGCCTTGGGCAGAACTGACCCTTAAGGACTTAAAGCGCGTTTGATTCCCCAGACGCAGTCTTTGGGATGATAACCGGGGCGCGGATTAGATAGTCTGACGCCCAAGAGCTGTGCTTCGGGTCCTTCACTTAGAATTTCTAACTGTGGAGGTCTCTGGACGCAGCTTACAGAACGCAGATTTGATCTTCGCGTTCTGTGTCATCAGGCGCCAATTTGATGAATCTGGCGTCTGACACAGCTTGCAGAACGCAGATTTGATCTTCGCGTTCTGTGTCATCAGGCGCCAATTTGATGAATCTGGCGTCTGAGTCCAAGTGCTTTGAAATTCCGTCTTGGTTTGCAGAACGCGGATTTGATCTTCGCGTTCTGTGTCATCAGGCGCCAATTTGATGAATCTGGCGTCTGAGTCCAAGTGCTTAGAAATCTGGAATGCAAAAGGGAGGTAGTTATTCTCCTTAACTTCTGGCGGTTGTGGTGACGGAAGAATTAAGGTGGATAACTCCCTCCTTTTTGCACCCCAGAAGTAACATCAAGGACATTCCATGAATCTGGCGTCTGAGTCAAGTACTTTGAAGTTCCACGTCTTGGTTTGCAGAACGCGGATTTGATCCTTGCGTTTCTGTGCCATCAGGCGCTAATTTGATGAATCTGGCGTCTGAGTCCAAGTACTTTGAATTTTTTTACAAGTCTTGGTTTGCAGAACGCGGATTTGATCCTTGCGTTTCTGTGCCATCAGGCGCCAATTTGATGAATCTGGCGTCTGAGTCCAAGTACTTTGAATTTTTTTTTTTTTTTACAAGTCTTGGTTTGCAGAACGCGGATTTGATCCTTGCGTTTCTGTGCCATCAGGCGCCAATTGATGAATCTGGCGTCTGAGTCCAAGTACTTTGAATTTTTTTTTACAAGTCTTGGTTTGCAGAACGCGGATTTGATCCTTGCGTTTCTGTGCCATCAGGCGCCAATTTGATGAATCTGGCGTCTGAGTCCAAGTACTTTGAATTTTTTTTACAAGTCTTGGTTTCAATCTTTGCGTTCTGTGCTTCTTGACGCAGATTTGCGGGTCTGGACGCGGATTTGATGATTCCTGCGTCCAGTATCTTTTCTGCGTTTGGACGCAGAACACTTAGTATTTTTCTTTACTTTTGGTAAAGCATATTTTTCTTACTTTTGGTAAAGCATCTGACTTAAGTGTCTTTATCTTTTTGCAGCACCGCAACCTGCTACTTCACTCCCCAAGATACGCCATTTTGGGCATGTAGGTGGAGCTGACCGGAACCTGACCTTTGTGCTGCAAAGGACTGCCCCTGTAACTGCCGACCAGTCGCCGGCTCGTGAGAAGAAGCTCTCAAATGTCGAGATGAGGACTCTTCGAGTGCTGATGACCGATGCAGCATTCGTCACGGATGACGGCATCCCGCTGAAGAAGCCCGCCTTCTTCTTCGGGGATCATATCCACGATGGCGGCCATTGCGTGCATGAAGGGACTTACACATGGCTCCGTCAAATAGGGGGCAGAAGGTTCTTTCTCCCGGCATGGATAGGATGTACCCTATGTTCTATTACCAGCATATGTCCGTCCCGCGGAAGATGGAGTTTGACCTCGCTCGATATGCTCCTGAGGTTACCCTTGGCGATCTGGGCTCCCACCACCAAGTGCACCGTCATGACGGCCATGACGCGTCAGTTATCGGCCTTTTCCCGGATCGCGCAAGAGGGAGATCCCGTCTGGAGAGATACCGCACGTTGGCTCCACCTTCCTCAACATGTTCATGGCAACGGAGGGTGACTATCCAGTTACGTTCCGTGCATATGGGTGGATCTATTCCCCAGCGAACTACTGGTGGGGCAGGATGTTGGCTTTGTCCTTACCGAGCTCGGGATTTGCTGAAGGGTGTAGGACTGTACTCAGCGGTCAGGGCCGTACAGTGGGGATCCCTCAAAGTTCTCAAAACTTCTTTGGGATCCTAGAACGTTACAATCCCTTGACGGGGACGTTCTTTACTCCAGTCGGGGAGATGGGCCTTGCCTTGCACGAGCTGCATGAGGTCTCGGGACTGGTAACAGGGGACATGCTTATGAAGAATATGTTCCGACCGCTGTGGAGCTTCGCCATGTGAAGGAGGAGTTTCCCCGGATATATGAGACCTACTGGGAAGTGCTATGTCACTTCCATATCTGCGGTCAGCTCACCAAATGGCGGTCGCAGGGGGTCACGTACCTGTCTTGGGCCAGTTATTTGTTCAACAATGTGAACACCAAAGACCACTTGATCACCCGATTGGCTCCCAGCTCTGATAGGGACATCGAAGACCGGATTGACCAGGCTCCCGAGAAGTTCTACACCACTGAGTCGAACGAAGATGGTTTCGACCCCGACTTGGTTTTTGAAAGCTTTCACCACCAAGCCCGGACTCCTATCTCCGATCGGGCGCTACTGGCAGGTTTTCTGATGCTGTGGCTAAAGCGTTGTGTGGTGCCCACGCTGCCACATGAAGTTGTAGTTGCCGATGTGGTGTATCCGGCGGTGCTTCTGGCCCATGGCAACCCTATAGCTCTTCCCGACCGTGATGGCTGGTATTCAGAGCGGGCTGCGGGCGCTGGCTAAAAGTTTTTGTGAGCCGCCAAAAACTGTGGATTCCGAGGGAAAGCCGTTCACGGACGCAGAGGGGAATCCAGTGGTGAAGCGTCCCAATCCTCGGGTTGAGCTGCCTTACACATACCTTATGGCCTGGTATGTGATGCACTGCCCCTCTTTGATGACGGCGGTGCGTTGGAAGGAGGACTCCGTCCCCTTCGTACAGCGATTGGAGGGTTCGAGGTGGCAGGATCCTTACATATATTACATCCGGAAGCGTCTTTCAGCCCCGACAAACTATCAGCTCAATCGTTGCCTCCTCCGGATTCCTGGTGCATCCTGCGGCGATCTACTTGTCGATTCCGCAGGCCCAGATGATTTCACGAGGTTATCCCCGGGAGCCTTCTGGTGGTTGCTCAATATTCGGCCCGGGTACATGCTTTTTCGACAAGGGACATCATGCACCATTGAGCCATACATGCCGAATCGCTTCGCTCGACAGTTCGGCTATGACCAGCTCTATATCGGGAACCCAAATGCTTATCTCGCCTTCGAAGGGAACTTGTTCGAGGGTGCTCGGGCCTGGTACTATAGTGTGGCTGGAGGGACAGGAACAACCTTCCGTTTACCTCTCGAAGCGCCCAAGTGCCAGATGAGTCTAAGCTATTGTACTTGGTACTCCCAAGCCGTCCAGACACCAGACTTTCTTCCGGCATCTTCATGTATCGAGAGCATCAATGCAAGTCTCGAGGGAAGGACAGAGTCCGGAAAACCAACGAGAGTCGTAGAGCAGTACCGAAGAGCTCGTAAGGAGGTCGGGAGAAGGACGGGGAGGGATCCACAAGCTACAGAGCCACGACCCCCAAGAGCAGAGCCACGAGCGACGATGGCGGAACCACCAGCGACAAGGGCGGAGCCTCTAGCAACGAGGGGGGGGCCACCAGCAAAGAGGTCTAAGCAGTTGGCGAGTAAGCGTCATCAACGCTCCACTCCTATTGCTGAACCAGCCCCAAAGAAGGTTAGGAGGGACTTGGCGTCTGAAGTCTCTCAATCCGGAGCCATCTCTGCTGGAGTTGAGGCGCTTCCTGAAGACCTTTTTGTCACAGTTGCGGAACCTCCGGAAGAGGGGGATTTACTCCCTCTAGTTCGTGCTCCTAGGTCGCACCACAGGCACCGCGAGGTTGTGGAGGAAGGGGAGTTCATCGAACAATCGGCTGTTGCTGCTGATGTCACATCTCCAGAGATTGAAGCGGTGGGCGATGCAAATGTTGAGATTCTGGGAGTTGCAGCTCAGCTCAAATCTCCTTTTGCTCAGGAAAGGGGAGAGGAGGCACAGCAGTTGGGGTCTCCGAGCGTCTTTATCTCCAGTCTTAGGGCCGCCGACCCTAGTCCTACTACTGGAGTGATTGGAGGCAAGGCTCCGATTGTGGATTCTCCGGAGCTGTCGTCTTCTTCGCTCTCAGGGGCAAGCATGTTTGAGGACAAGGTTGACTATGGTGGTGAACCCGCTTCTCCTGATCAAAGTAAGTTCTTCCATATCTCAGAGGAGGAGATGTATGGGGGCGAATCATCGTCTGCACCATCAGTGGCGGCTATTCCTGTTGAAGGTACCTTTTCCACCTTCTGTTCAATTTTTCTTTGCATGTTGAAGAAAATGCCTTGACGTTTTTTTTTTCATTTTATATTGTAGGGCCAGCCGGAGACGTCGGAGCTACAACCTCCTCACATATTAATGAGATGGTGAGAGAGTTGACCGGACCCCAGGGTATTGAGGCCTCAACTGTTGAGATGCCTTCAGAGGGGGCAGCTGCTGAGACTGGGGAGCCTTCCACTCTGCCAGAGGAAGAAGCCCTTACTGTGGTCGAGAAGGCTCGGGCGGAGGGTCCGATGGCAGGTCCACTCCCAGGAGATTGCACAGCTCAAGTTTCAAGTGCAGCTTCTGAGGAAATCGTGCTTGCCACTCCATCATTGGTCGCGGAAGTTCCCGCAGGATAGCACCTCCAGAAGCACCAGTGGATGGTTCTACTCTCGCCGTATCAACGGTCAGTGCGACTCCTACGCAAAAGAGCCGGCTTACATCCCTTCGTCTGAGATAGAAAGGGGGTCGGGGAGCGCCCAGGTGATGATGAGGCGGACTTCCTGACGCGCAGCACGGTGCGACAGTTCTTTGAAGCGATGCGCTCATGCATCAACTTTATCCTTTCTGGGAGTCGCTCTTTTGACTTTGCCCGGAGATTTCTCGGGAATGTGGCCGAGAACATCGAACTAGTCGGGGGCCTTCCTCTTGCTCAGGCATGTATGCGGGTGGTGGATCAGTTGGAGAGTGATCTGAAAGAGCTGAAGTCTTTAGACGAAGCTGACTCCATTCATGAAGCCCAGGTCATCCTGGATAGCCTTCTTTCTACCCAAAGGCAAGAGCGACAGGAAGTGGAGGTGCAAATTGCTGAAGGGTCAGTAACCTTGAACGTTCCCAGGCTGAATGTCAAAAGCTGATTGAGGATTCAGGGGAAACTGAGCTCGTCATGCAGACCACAGAGCTTGCTATTACCAATGCTCGGGCTGCTATTGCTAAAGCCCAAGCCATGCTAGCTGTCAATGAAGAGAAGCTCGTCGCCCTCCGGAAGAAGCTAGAGGAGCAGAAGGCTGCAAGGGTACGGGCTGAAGAGAGCCAGTCTGTTCATCTCTCCAGATTGGAGACTTTGCGAGCCCAGCTGGCTGAAAAAACCCTGCCTATCTGAAGAGGAGCTGCGGGTCCAGGCCATGATGGAAGCTGAGAAGACACGTCAGCATGAGATGCATCGTCTCAGGGAGCGCATCCGTTCTCTACCAGATCGAGATTTTTAGCCTTCTCCTCTCCCATCTTTTTTTTTTTGTAACGCTCAATCTTATTTGTATAAGAGAGCGTTTTTGTATCACTTTCATATTTTTGGATATAAATAAAAGTGACACCCTCCTTTTTACTTCTTTTGTCTCGAACTCTTTGCCTTGGTTGGACATGTAGGAGCAAGGAAGTCTTTTGATCTTTATCAAAATTATAATCATAATCTTAATAAGTCAACAGATATGAGGAAAGATCTTGTTTCAAGAACTTTCATGACACTGTCAGAGGTGTCAGCTTAACTTGACAGAGGTGATTTTTGGTGGGACCTGCCACTTTGTGGAAAAAAGTGACAGGTGGAGTTCGTACCCCAGGAAAGATGAACTTTTATCAAGGATTTGTGCTCAACTTGATTTCAGATCAGCTGGGGATGTTGATAGAAACATTGTTTATTGGTGTAATGTTAACCAACAATGCCTCCAGAACGAATTCGATATTCTGTTGAGGAGAATATCAAATAGGACTAGACTCGCGGGGAATCTAGGAAGGTCCTTACCGTTAGAGGTGTGATATTAACTTAACGGGTTGGAAATAGTCTTGTCAGAAGTGCAATGTTAACTTGACAAGGACATGAGTTAGAGGTGTGATATTAACTTAACTCATTGACATCTCAGTTTTATAAGGGAAAACTGAGGGGGTCACTGTCATAGGTGTAATGTTTAACTTAACAGTGAGGGTAATGCTAGAGGTGTAATGTTGAACTTGGCATTAGTCATCTCGGCTTGAAGAAGTCGAGGAAAGGTCATAGCCATAGGTGTATTGTTGAACTTAGCAATGACTCGGATGCTAGAAGTGTAGTGTTAACTTGCATCGTTCGTCTCGGCTTAAGGAAGTCGAGGAAAGGTCATAGCCATAGGTGTATTGTTGAACTTAGCAATGACTCGGATGCTAGAAGTGAGTGTTAACTTGGCATCGTCCATTTCAGCTTCGATATGGAAGTCTGAAGAAAGGGTGACTGTCAGAGGTGTAATATTAACTTGACGGGCACCTGATATACTGCTTAGAGGTGTAATGTTAACTTAAACAGAGTTTGTCAGAGGTGTGATATTAACTTGACAAGAATTGGCTCTTGATAGGAGCAATTTGAGGACCTGTCATTCTATTGATGAGAATTGACAAGTGGAACTTGAAATGCAGAGGTATAGTGTTTAAACGTAGTACTGATTGCATTTTGTGGTCCTACCATTCTATGGATGAGAATTGGTAAGAGATTTTGGAGGAGAGAGTGGAATCAGGTCCACTTAGGATTTTTAGCAAACCCTCAGCTGTCAACGGATTTGAGGTGCCTTTACCAACTACCGTTTGAGTTGGGCTAGCCATGCTATTCCCCTCAGCATGATGAGTTGTCGAGGACTTATGTTGGACTTAAAGCCAACGTTTTCCTCTATCCTTAGCCGTCGAAGGCGTCGGATGTTGATCAGAGGTGTGGTTTTAACTTGATCGGCAGGATTTTTAGCAAACCCTCAGCTATCAACGGATTTGAGATGCCTTTACCAACTACCGTTTGAGTTGGGCTAGTCAGCTATTTCCCTCAGCATGATGAGTGTCGAGGATTTATGTTGGGCTTTAAATGCCAACGTTTTCCTCTATCCTTAGCCGTCGAAGGCGTCGGATGTTTGATCAGAGGTGTGGTATTAACTTGATCGGCAGAAGAACACCATCTAGGGATAGTATTTCTTCAGGAATTGCCATTGATTGGCATCATGAGTGTATCGCCATACGAGGTTATGAGGCGATACGATCCATTTGAGTAGACCGACTCTACTACAAACGGTCCTTCCATTTGGGTTGGAATTTTCCTTTCGTCTTATGCGTCATGACCATGGGTCTCCGGACGGCTAAGACAAGGTCGCCTTTCTTGAAAGTCCGCGCTTTGACTTTCTTGTTGAAGGCTCTGGTAATGCGAGCTGGTAAAGCTCGATCTGCTGCTGGGCCTGCAGACGCTTGTCATCTAAGGCTTCCAGTTCTTGGAGTCGCTGTCGATGCTTCTCCTCTGTTGTCATCTCGGCGGTCAGGGCGACGCGTAGAGATGGAATTTGGATTTCGAGTGGAAGCACGGCTTCACATCCGTACACCAAGGGAAAATGGCGTGGCCTTTGTCGGGGTTCGCATGTTGTGCGATAGGCCCATAACGCATTCGCCTAACTTGTCGTCCCAGTCGCGTTGACTTTTTGAGACGACTTTTTTGAGAAGCTTGCCAATAGTCTTGTTGAAAGCTTCTGCGAGGCCGTGGCAGGGAGGATAGTATGCTGTTGAAGACACACTCTGGATTCTGAACTTGGCACAGAATCTCTGGAAAGCTGGCTGATGAACTGGGGTCCATTGTCATGGACGATCCGCCGAGGCACACCGAAGCGATAGATAACGTGATGTTTCACGAACTTGATCACGTTAGACGATTTTACCTCTTTTAGAGGAACAGCTTCGGCCCACTTGGAGAAGTATCGGTTATTGCTAGAATGAACCGATGTCCTTTCGATGATGGTGGCTGATGGGGCCGACCACGTCCATCCCCCA